>JBBHAA010003497.1:0-247094 GCA_037953035.1 Aquarana catesbeiana | reverse complement strand
AGAGACGTCTGAGGGGAGGAGGAGGGGAACTACCGACCGTCTGAGGGGGAGGAGGAGGGGAACTACCGACCGTCTGAGGGGAGGAGGAGGGGAACTACCGACCGTCTGAGGGGGAGGAGGAGGAGGAACTACCGACCGTCTGAGGGGAGGAGGAGGGAACTACCGACCGTCTGAGGGGAGAGGAGGAGGGGAACTACCGACCGTCTGAGGGGAGGAGGAGGGGAACTACCGACCGTCTGAGGGGAGGAGGAGGGGAACTACCGACCGTCTGAGGGGAGGAGGAGGAGGGGAACTACCGACCGTCTGAGGGGAGGAGGAGGAGGGAACTACCGACCGTCTGAGGGGAGGAGGAGGGGAACTACCGACCGTCTGAGGGAGGAGGAGGAGGGGAACTACCGACCGTCTGAGGGGGAGGAGGAGGGGAACTACCGACCGTCTGAGGGGAGGAGGAGGAGGGGAACTACCGACCGTCTGAGGGGGAGGAGGAGGGGAACTACCGACCGTCTGAGGGGAGGAGGAGGAGGGGAACTACCGACCGTCTGAGGGGAGGAGGAGGAGGGGAACTACCGACCGTCTGAGGGGAGGAGGAGGAGGGGAACTACCGACCGTCTGAGGGGAGGAGGAGGGGAACTACCGACCGTCTGAGGGGAGGAGGAGGAGGGGAACTACCGACCGTCTGAGGGGAGGAGGAGGAGGGGAACTACCGACCGTCTGAGGGGAGGAGGAGGGGAACTACCGACCGTCTGAGGGGAGGAGGAGGAGGGGAACTACCGACCGTCTGAGGGGGGAGGAGGAGGGGAACTACCGACCGTCTGAGGGGGGAGGAGGAGGGGAACTACCGACCGTCTGAGGGGAGGAGGAGGAGGGGAACTACCGACCGTCTGAGGGGGGAGGAGGAGGGGAACTACCGACCGTCTGAGGGGGGAGGAGGAGGGGAACTACCGACCGTCTGAGGGGGAGGGAGGAGGAACTACCGACCGTCTGAGGGGGAGGAGGAGGAGGGGAACTACCGACCGTCTGAGGGGAGGAGGAGGGGAACTACCGACCGTCTGAGGGGAGGAGGAGGAGGAGGGAACTACCGACCGTCTGAGGGGAGGAGGAGGGGGAACTACCGACCGTCTGAGGGGAGGAGGAGGAGGAACTACCGACCGTCTGAGGGGAGGAGGAGGAGGGAACTACCGACCGTCTGAGGGGAGGAGGAGGAGGGGAACTACCGACCGTCTGAGGGGAGGAGGAGGAGGGAACTACCGACCGTCTGAGGGGAGGAGGAGGAGGGGAACTACCGACCGTCTGAGGGGAGGAGGAGGAGGGGAACTACCGACCGTCTGAGGGGAGGAGGAGGAGGGGAACTACCGACCGTCTGAGGGGAGGAGGAGGGGAACTACCGACCGTCTGAGGGGAGGAGGAGGGGAACTACCGACCGTCTGAGGGGAGGAGGAGGAGGGGAACTACCGACCGTCTGAGGGGAGGAGGAGGGGGAACTACCGACCGTCTGAGGGGAGGAGGAGGGGAACTACCGACCGTCTGAGGGGAGGAGGAGGAGGGGAACTACCGACCGTCTGAGGGGAGGAGGAGGAGGGGAACTACCGACCGTCTGAGGGGAGGAGGAGGAGGGGAACTACCGACCGTCTGAGGGGAGGAGGAGGGGAACTACCGACCGTCTGAGGGGAGGAGGAGGAGGGGAACTACCGACCGTCTGAGGGGAGGAGGAGGAGGGGAACTACCGACCGTCTGAGGGGAGGAGGAGGAGAACTACCGACCGTCTGAGGGGAGGAGGAGGGGAACTACCGACCGTCTGAGGGGAGGAGGAGGAGGAGGAACTACCGACCGTCTGAGGGGAGGAGGAGGAGGGGAACTACCGACCGTCTGAGGGGAGGAGGAGGAGGGGAACTACCGACCGTCTGAGGGGAGGAGGAGGAGGGGAACTACCGACCGTCTGAGGGGAGGAGGAGGAGGGGAACTACCGACCGTCTGAGGGGAGGAGGAGGAGGAGAACTACCGACCGTCTGAGGGGAGGAGGAGGAGGAGGAACTACCGACCGTCTGAGGGGAGGAGGAGGAGGGGAACTACCGACCGTCTGAGGGGAGGAGGAGGGGAACTACCGACCGTCTGAGGGGAGGAGGAGGAGGGGAACTACCGACCGTCTGAGGGGAGGAGGAGGGGAACTACCGACCGTCTGAGGAGGAGGAGGAGAACTACCGACCGTCTGAGGGGAGGAGGAGGAGGGGAACTACCGACCGTCTGAGGAGGAGGAGGAGAACTACCGACCGTCTGAGGGGAGGAGGGGGAGGAGAACTACCGACCGTCTGAGGGGAGTAGGAGGAGGGGAACTACCGACCGTCTGAGGGGAGGAGGAGGGGAACTACCGACCGTCTGAGGGGAGGAGGAGGGGAACTACCGACCGTCTGAGGGGAGGAGGAGGAGGAGGAACTACCGACCGTCTGAGGGGAGGAGGAGGAGGGGAACTACCGACCGTCTGAGGGGAGGAGGAGGAGAACTACCGACCGTCTGAGGGGAGGAGGAGGAGGGGAACTACCGACCGTCTGAGGGGAGGAGGAGGAGGGGAACTACCGACCGTCTGAGGGGAGGAGGAGGAGGAGGGGAACTACCGACCGTCTGAGGGGAGGAGGAGGAGGAGGGGAACTACCGACCGTCTGAGGGGAGGAGGAGGAGGGGAACTACCGACCGTCTGAGGGGAGGAGGAGGAGGGGAACTACCGACCGTCTGAGGGGAGGAGGAGGAGGAGGAACTACCGACCGTCTGAGGGGAGGAGGAGGAGGGGAACTACCGACCGTCTGAGGGGAGGAGGAGGGGAACTACCGACCGTCTGAGGGGAGGAGGAGGAGGGGAACTACCGACCGTCTGAGGGGAGGAGGAGGGGAACTACCGACCGTCTGAGGAGGAGGAGGAGAACTACCGACCGTCTGAGGGGAGGAGGAGGAGGGGAACTACCGACCGTCTGAGGAGGAGGAGGAGAACTACCGACCGTCTGAGGGGAGGAGGGGGAGGAGAACTACCGACCGTCTGAGGGGAGTAGGAGGAGGGGAACTACCGACCGTCTGAGGGGAGGAGGAGGAGGGGAACTACCGACCGTCTGAGGGGAGGAGGAGGGGAACTACCGACCGTCTGAGGGGAGGAGGAGGGGAACTACCGACCGTCTGAGGGGAGGAGGAGGAGGAGGAACTACCGACCGTCTGAGGGGAGGAGGAGGAGGGGAACTACCGACCGTCTGAGGGGAGGAGGAGGAGGGGAACTACCGACCGTCTGAGGGGAGGAGGAGGAGGGGAACTACCGACCGTCTGAGGGGAGGAGGAGGAGGGGAACTACCGACCGTCTGAGGGGAGGAGGAGGGGAACTACCGACCGTCTGAGGGGAGGAGGAGGGGAACTACCGACCGTCTGAGGGGAGGAGGAGGAGGAGGAACTACCGACCGTCTGAGGGGAGGAGGAGGAGGGGAACTACCGACCGTCTGAGGGGAGGAGGAGGAGGGGAACTACCGACCGTCTGAGGGGAGGAGGAGGAGGGGAACTACCGACCGTCTGAGGGGAGGAGGAGGAGGGGAACTACCGACCGTCTGAGGGGAGGAGGAGGAGGAGAACTACCGACCGTCTGAGGGGAGGAGGAGGAGGGGAACTACCGACCGTCTGAGGAGGAGGAGGAGAACTACCGACCGTCTGAGGGGAGGAGGAGGAGGGGAACTACCGACCGTCTGAGGGGAGGAGGGGGAGGAGAACTACCGACCGTCTGAGGGGAGGAGGAGGAGGGGAACTACCGACCGTCTGAGGGGAGGAGGAGGAGGGGAACTACCGACCGTCTGAGGGGAGGAGGAGGAGGGGAACTACCGACCGTCTGAGGGGAGGAGGAGGAGGAGAACTACCGACCGTCTGAGGGGAGGAGGAGGAGGGGGAACTACCGACCGTCTGAGGGGAGGAGGAGGGGAACTACCGACCGTCTGAGGGGAGGAGGAGGAGGAGGAGAACTACTGACCGTCTGAGGGGAGGAGGAGGGGAACTACCGACCGTCTGAGGGGAGGAGGAGGAGGGGAACTACCGACCGTCTGAGGGGAGGAGGAGGAGGGGAACTACCGACCGTCTGAGGGGAGGAGGAGGAGGAGAACTACCGACCGTCTGAGGGGAGGAGGAGGAGGAGAACTACCGACCGTCTGAGGGGAGGAGGAGGGGAACTACCGACCGTCTGAGGGGAGGAGGAGGAGGGGAACTACCGACCGTCTGAGGGGAGGAGGAGGGGAATTACCGACCGTCTGAGGGGGGGAGGAGGAGGGGAACTACCGACCGTCTGAGGGGAGGAGGAGGAGAACTACCGACCGTCTGAGGGGGGGAGGAGGAGGGGGAACTACCGACCGTCTGAGGGGAGGAGGAGGAGGGGAACTACCGACCGTCTGAGGGGAGGAGGAGGAGGAGGAACTACCGACCGTCTGAGGGGAGGAGGAGGAGGGGAACTACCGACCGTCTGAGGAGGAGGAGGAGAACTACCGACCGTCTGAGGGGAGGAGGAGGAGGGGAACTACCGACCGTCTGAGGGGAGGAGGAGGGGAACTACCGACCGTCTGAGGAGGAGGAGGAGAACTACCGACCGTCTGAGGGGAGGAGGAGGAGGGGAACTACCGACCGTCTGAGGAGGAGGAGGAGAACTACCGACCGTCTGAGGGGAGGAGGGGGAGGAGAACTACCGACCGTCTGAGGGGAGTAGGAGGAGGGGAACTACCGACCGTCTGAGGGGAGGAGGAGGAGGGGAACTACCGACCGTCTGAGGGGAGGAGGAGGGGAACTACCGACCGTCTGAGGGGAGGAGGAGGGGAACTACCGACCGTCTGAGGGGAGGAGGAGGAGGAGGAACTACCGACCGTCTGAGGGGAGGAGGAGGAGGGGAACTACCGACCGTCTGAGGAGGAGGAGGAGAACTACCGACCGTCTGAGGGGAGGAGGGGGAGGAGAACTACCGACCGTCTGAGGGGAGGAGGAGGAGGGGAACTACCGACCGTCTGAGGGGAGGAGGAGGAGGGGAACTACCGACCGTCTGAGGAGGAGGAGGAGAACTACCGACCGTCTGAGGAGGAGGAGAACTACCGACCGTCTGAGGAGGAGGAGAACTACCGACCGTCTGAGGGGAGGAGGAGGAGGGGAACTACCGACCGTCTGAGGGGAGGAGGAGGAGGGGAACTACCGACCGTCTGAGGGGGGGAGGAGGAGGGGGAACTACCGACCGTCTGAGGGGAGGAGGAGGAGGAGAACTACCGACCGTCTGAGGGGAGGAGGAGGAGGGGAACTACCGACCGTCTGAGGGGGGGAGGAGGGGGAACTACCGACCGTCTGAGGGGAGGAGGAGGAGGGGAACTACCGACCGTCTGAGGGGAGGAGGGGAACTACCGACCGTCTGAGGGGAGGAGGAGGAGGGGAACTACCGACCGTCTGAGGGGAGGAGGAGGAGGAACTACCGACCGTCTGAGGGGAGGAGGAGGAGAACTACCGACCGTCTGAGGGGAGGAGGAGGAGGAGGGGAACTACCGACCGTCTGAGGAGGAGGAGGAGGGGAACTACCGACCGTCTGAGGGGAGGAGGAGGAGGAGGAACTACCGACCGTCTGAGGGGAGGAGGAGGAGGAGGAACTACCGACCGTCTGAGGGGAGGAGGAGGAGGAGGGGAACTACCGACCGTCTGAGGGGAGGAGGAGGAGGAGGAACTACCGACCGTCTGAGGGGAGGAGGAGGAGGAGGAACTACCGACCGTCTGAGGGGAGGAGGAGGAGGGGAACTACCGACCGTCTGAGGGGAGGAGGAGGAGGAGGGGAACTACCGACCGTCTGAGGGGAGGAGGAGGAGGGGAACTACCGACCGTCTGAGGGGAGGAGGAGGAGGGGAACTACCGACCGTCTGAGGGGAGGAGGAGGAGGGGAACTACCGACCGTCTGAGGGGAGGAGGAGGAGGGGAACTACCGACCGTCTGAGGGGAGGAGGAGGAGGAGGGGAACTACCGACCGTCTGAGGGGAGGAGGAGGAGGGGAACTACCGACCGTCTGAGGGGAGGAGGAGGAGGGGAACTACCGACCGTCTGAGGGGAGGAGGAGGGGGAACTACCGACCGTCTGAGGGGGGGAGGAGGAGGGGAACTACCGACCGTCTGAGGGGAGGAGGAGGAGGGGAACTACCGACCGTCTGAGGGGAGGAGGAGGGGAACTACCGACCGTCTGAGGGGAGGAGGAGGGGAACTACCGACCGTCTGAGGGGAGGAGGAGGAGGGGAACTACCGACCGTCTGAGGAGGAGGAGGAGAACTACCGACCGTCTGAGGGGAGGAGGGGGAGGAGAACTACTGACCGTCTGAGGGGAGGAGGAGGAGGGGAACTACCGACCGTCTGAGGGGAGGAGGAGGAGGGGAACTACCGACCGTCTGAGGGGAGGAGGAGGGGAACTACCGACCGTCTGAGGGGAGGAGGAGGGGAACTACCGACCGTCTGAGGGGAGGAGGAGGAGGAGGAACTACCGACCGTCTGAGGGGAGGAGGAGGAGGGGAACTACCGACCGTCTGAGGGGAGGAGGAGGAGGGGAACTACCGACCGTCTGAGGGGAGGAGGGGAACTACCGACCGTCTGAGGGGAGGAGGAGGAGGGGAACTACCGACCGTCTGAGGGGAGGAGGAGGAGGAGAACTACCGACCGTCTGAGGGGAGGAGGAGGAGGAGGAGAACTACCGACCGTCTGAGGGGAGGAGGAGGGGAACTACCGACCGTCTGAGGGGAGGAGGAGGAGGGGAACTACCGACCGTCTGAGGGGGGGGAGGAGGAGGGGAACTACCGACCGTCTGAGGGGAGGAGGAGGAGAACTACCGACCGTCTGAGGGGGGGAGGAGGAGGGGGAACTACCGACCGTCTGAGGGGAGGAGGAGGAGGGGAACTACCGACCGTCTGAGGAGGAGGGGAACTACCGACCGTCTGAGGAGGAGGGGAACTACCGACCGTCTGAGGAGGAGGAGGAGAACTACCGACCGTCTGAGGGGAGGAGGAGGAGGGGAACTACCGACCGTCTGAGGGGAGGAGGAGGGGGAACTACCGACCGTCGGAGGAGGAGGAGGAGGAGAACTACCGACCGTCTGAGGAGGAGGAGAACTACCGACCATCTGAGGAGGAGGAGAACTACCGACCGTCTGAGGAGGAGGAGAACTACCGACCGTCTGAGGGGAGGAGGAGGAGGGGAACTACCGACCGTCTGAGGGGAGGAGGAGGAGGGGAACTACCGACTGTCTGAGGGGGGGAGGAGGAGGGGGAACTACCGACCGTCTGAGGGGGGGAGGAGGAGGGGAACTACCGACCGTCTGAGGGGAGGAGGAGGAGGGGAACTACCGACCGTCTGAGGGGAGGAGGAGGAGGAGGGGGAACTACCGACCGTCTGAGGAGGAGGAGAACTACCGACCGTCTGAGGGGAGGAGGAGGAGGGGAACTACCGACCGTCTGAGGGGAGGAGGAGGAGGAGGGGGAACTACCGACCGTCTGAGGGGAGGAGGAGGAGGGGAACTACCGACCGTCTGAGGAGGAGGAGGAGGAGGAGAACTACCGACCGTCTGAGGAGGAGGAGAACTACCGACCGTCTGAGGAGGAGGAGAACTACCGACCGTCTGAGGGGAGGAGGAGGAGGGGAACTACCGACCGTCTGAGGGGAGGAGGAGGAGGGGAACTACCGACCGTCTGAGGGGGGGAGGAGGAGGGGGAACTACCGACCGTCTGAGGGGAGGAGGAGGAGGAGAACTACCGACCGTCTGAGGGGAGGAGGAGGAGGGGAACTACCGACCGTCTGAGGGGAGGAGGAGGAGGAGAACTACCGACCGTCTGAGGGGAGGAGGAGGAGGAGAACTACCGACCGTCTGAGGGGAGGAGGAGGAGGGGAACTACCGACCGTCTGAGGAGGAGGAGGAGAACTACCGACCGTCTGAGGGGAGGAGGAGGAGGGGAACTACCGACCGTCTGAGGGGAGGAGGGGGAGGAGAACTACCGACCGTCTGAGGGGAGGAGGAGGAGGGGAACTACCGACCGTCTGAGGGGAGGAGGAGGAGGGGAACTACCGACCGTCTGAGGGGAGGAGGAGGAGGGGAACTACCGACCGTCTGAGGGGAGGAGGAGGGGAATTACCGACCGTCTGAGGGGAGGAGGAGGAGGAGGAGAACTACTGACCGTCTAAGGGGAGGAGGAGGGGAACTACCGACCGTCTGAGGGGAGGAGGAGGAGGGGAACTACCGACCGTCTGAGGGGAGGAGGAGGGGAATTGCCGACCGTCTGAGGGGAGGAGGAGGGGAACTACCGACCGTCTGAGGGGAGGAGGAGGAGGGGAACTACCGACCGTCTGAGGGGAGGAGGAGGGGAATTACCGACCGTCTGAGGGGGAGGAGGAGGGGAACTACCGACCGTCTGAGGGGAGGAGGAGGAGAACTACCGACCGTCTGAGGGGGGGAGGAGGAGGGGGAACTACCGACCGTCTGAGGGGAGGAGGAGGAGGGGAACTACCGACCGTCTGAGGAGGAGGAGAACTACCGACCGTCTGAGGAGGAGGAGAACTACCGACCGTCTGAGGAGGAGGAGAACTACCGACCGTCTGAGGGGAGGAGGAGGAGGGGAACTACCGACCGTCTGAGGGGAGGAGGAGGAGGAGGGGGAACTACCGACCGTCTGAGGAGGAGGAGGAGGAGGAGAACTACCGACCGTCTGAGGAGGAGGAGAACTACCGACCGTCTGAGGAGGAGGAGAACTACCGACCGTCTGAGGGGAGGAGGAGGAGGGGAACTACCGACCGTCTGAGGGGGGGAGGAGGAGGGGGAACTACCGACCGTCTGAGGGGAGGAGGAGGAGGAGAACTACCGACCGTCTGAGGGGAGGAGGAGGAGGAGAACTACCGACCGTCTGAGGGGAGGAGGAGGAGGGGAACTACCGACCGTCTGAGGGGAGGAGGAGGAGGGGAACTACCGACCGTCTGAGGGGAGGAGGAGGAGGGGAACTACCGACCGTCTGAGGGGAGGAGGAGGAGGGGAACTACCGACCGTCTGAGGGGAGGAGGAGGAGGGGAACTACCGACCGTCTGAGGGGAGGAGGAGGGGGAACTACTTTCCGTCTTTTTAGTAATAAGTGTCTTCAGTGTATTAATCTACCCCTAGTGAGTGTGGTGCTTTGTGTTGCCGGTGTCCGGATGGTCGGTATTACATTCGTTCGCTCTGCAGACAGATGTATAAATGTTCATTGTATTTCTAGTGACATGATGAATGTTTTGTGACTCGGGGGTGGTCAATGTTGGGTGCCTTCCTCTTGCATGTGGCATTGAGAGGGGTTCGGGCCTGGTGGTCTGTAGAAGGGAGTGTGGTCATACACAGGAAGATGTCGTTTACCAAGCTTGGGGTTATCATGTGACGGGACGCTGATATGGTACTGATTCTGTACCCAGCATGAAGCACGAAGGATAGAAAGGTCCGTGTACCGCAGTATTAGAAATATGAACGGGACAAAACTTCGGCATTGTTCTCTGATTAACAACCGAGGAACTTCCTCAGCAAGTGAGTCACTTCAGTACATGAAATTCTGGTGAAGGAACAATGTGCGGAATTTCTTGAAGAAGGGAGTGAACTGGGGAACAAAGTGCCGTGCCGTTCTGAGTTCTGCGTTCTGCGTTCCCCAGTTAATTCTTTCATTGATAACATAAAGTCACAGTAAGACGTGACATTTTCTGTGGAGGTTGGGGCACAGCAAGAGACAGAATTCTTCCAGATCAGGAAGTCAGCAGACAAGGGAAACATTCCGTTCACAAAGGGGAACGTGGAAGGTTCAGCAGAATTATGAAGTGAATAAAGAACGGCTGGTGTCAATCAGTTTTGGTCCAAAACCCCTTTTTTTTTTTTTTTGTACAATCACGCCTTAGGGACGGCAACTAGAGGGCGCTCTCCAACAGTTCATTGCTACCTGTGGGACTTATCGATGGCCACGCCTTAACTATTCTGAACTCTTAAAGGGGAACAACACTGAAGAGTCACAGGAAGCATTAAAGGGATTTCATGAGCTTAAGGTGGAGGTCCACCCACCCCACGCAAAAAATTAAAAGTCAGCAGCTACAAAAATACTGCAGCTGCTGCCTTTTAATAATCGGACACTTACCTGTCCAGGGAACCCGCGATGTCGGCACCCGAAGCCGATCTTCAGGTCGGGTGCAGCCACCCCCATTGCCGGTAAGGGAACCCGGCAGTGAAGTCTTTCTGCTTCACAGCTGGTTCCTTACCGTGATTCGCTGTGCTTTCTAATTGGTCCAGCGGGAGAGGGGGGGGCTGAGCTTCGCTGCAGCACCGTCTCCAGAAGTGTGGAAGGGGACCTGTGAAAAACCGGTCCCTGTTCCCCCTCCCTCTCTGAAAGGTGCCAAATGTGGCACCGGAGGGGGGGGAGACGAATAAGCGGAAGTTCCATTTTTGGGTAGATCTCCGCTTTAACCACTTAAGGACTGGAAGGATTTGACCCCTTTCCTGACCAGGCCATTCTTTATGATTCGGCACTGCGTCGCTTTGACAATTGCGCGTTCGTGCAACGTTGTACACAAACAAAATTGATGTCCTTTTTTCCCCACAAATAGAGATTTCTTTTGGTGGTATTTGATCACCTCACTTTATTTTTTGAGCTATAAACAAAAAAAGAGTGACAATTTTGAAAAGAAAAAAACAATATTTTTTTACTTTTTTGCTACAAAAAAAATGCAAAAAAAAACAAATTTCTTCATCAGTTTAGGCCGGTATGTATTCTGCTACATATTTTTGGTAAAAAAAAACCAAAACGCAAAAAGCGTATATTGATTGGTTTGCACGAAAGTTATATCTACAAAATAGGGGATAGATTTATGGCATTTTTATTATTTATTTTTTACTAGTAATGGCAGCGATCTGCGATTTTTTAGTGGGACTGCGACATTGCGGCGGACAGATTGAACACTTTTGACACTTTTTTTGAACCATTGACATTTATACAGCGATCAGAGCTAAAAATAGCCACTGATTACTGTATAAATGTCACTGGCAGGGAAGGGGTTACCACTAGGGGGCGATCAAGGGGTTAACTGTGTTACCTTGGGAGGTGTTTCTAAATGTGGGGGGGCTGACTGAAGGAGGAGAAAGATCGCTGTTCCTAACCACTAGGAACAGCAGATCTGTCTCTCCTCCCCTGACAGAACGGGGATATGTCTGTTTACACTGAGAGATCACCGTTCTGCCTGTTTCTGGAACAATCGTGGGTGGCCAGCAGACATTGAGTCTGCCGAACCCACTGGTTGGCTTCCCTGCTCGCGAATTGGGCGCGCCTCCGGCGGTGTGTGAGCCCACAAATCGCCATGTACACGCCTGATGTATAATGACGGCAATTCACGCAGGAGAGCCAACCTGCCACTGTGAAACTGTGGCGGGCGGTCCGTAAGGTGTTAATAAATAGAGAGACAATTTAGTACTACAAACAAAAGCAGAGGTCAGAATCGCACAACTTCATGAAAATCTCATTGCTGCGCGTCTTACGAGATCCGCTCCTCCAGATCCGCTCCTCCAGATCCGCTCCTCCAGATCCGCTGCTCCAGATCCGCCGCCAACTCTCAGCAATGAAGATCTTCCACTCTCAGCCAACAACTTATTAACCAGTTTGGCTCCAGAGCAATTTTTATTTACATTTTTGCGCATACTTTAAAAAAAAATCTTAATTTTTGGCAATCAAATTATTTACACCCCTGCCCCCCCCCCCGAACATTATCAATTTTCTGAAAGCAGAGGCCCCGTAGAATAAAAAGGTGATGGCTGCAAATTTTTTAGGTCACATGATATTTGCACAACTGTTTATTAAATGCAAAAGTTCAGGAAAAAAATGTAATAAAATAAATTTTCCTGCAAAAATACACAATATAATACCCACTTTTTGAATAAAATACAAACAAAAGGAGGTTTGCGTCAAGTAAATAGATACCAAACATGCCATGTCTTAAAATTGCGTACGCCCGTGATATTGGGAAAAACCGTCAGTGCCCGAAAAATCACCGGAGGTGACGCTTTAACCACTTAAGGACTGGAAAGATTTGCCCCCTTAATGACCAGGCCATTTAATAGCGATACGGCACTGTGTCGCTTTAAGAGCCGGTTCACACAGGGGCGGCTTCAAAGCCGCACAACTTTGAAGCCGCCCCGTACAGCGCGGCTTGCAAAACGCCTTCTGTATAGAAGTCCATGCAAGCCGCTTCGAAGTCGCCCCGAAGTAGTACAGGAACCTTTTTCTAAGTCAAGGCGACTTGAGACGCTCCTATGAGAACGGTTCCATTGTACAGAATGGAGCGCGGCTTGTCGGGCAGCTAAGTCGCCCCCTGTGTGAACCGGGTCTAAGTGACAATTGCGCAGTCGTGCGACATTGTACCCAAACAAAATTTGTGTCCTTTTTTTCTCTGACAAGTAGAGCTTTCTTTTTGGTGGTATTTGATCACCTCTGCGGTTTTTATTTTTTTGCACTTTAAACAAAAAAGAGCGATGATTTTGAAAAAAAAAAACAAATATTTTTTACTTTTTGCTATAATACATATCCAAAAAATAAATATAAAAATAAAACAAATTTCTTCATCAGTTTAGGCCAATGTGTATTCTTCTACATATTTTTGGTAAAAAAAAAAAAAAATCGCAATAAGTGTATATTGATTGGTTTGCGCAAAAAATAGTGGATAGAGTTATGGCATTTTTATGATTATTATTTATTTTTTATAGTAATGGCGGTGATCTGCGATTTTTAGCGGGACAAGGGGGAGTACAAGGGGAGTCATGAGGGCACGGTACAGGGGTAGTCATGAGGGCACGGTACAGGGGGAGTCAGGAGGGCACGGTACAAGGGGAAGTCATGAGGGCACGGTACAGGGGGAGTCAGGAGGGCACGGTACAGGGGGAGTCAGGAGGGCACGGTACAGGGGGAGTCAGGAGGGCACGGTACAAGGGGAGTCATGGGGGCACGGTACAGGGGGAGTCAGGAGGGCACGGTACAGGGGGAGTCAGAAGGACACGGTACAGGGGGAGTCAGGAGGGCACGGTACAGGGGGAGTCAGGAGGGCACGGTACAAGGGGAGTCATGGGGGCACGGTACAGGGAGAGTCAGGAGGGCACGGTACAGGGGGAGTCAGGAGGGCACGGTACAGGGGGAGTCAGGAGGGCACGGTACAGGGGGAGTCAGGAGGGCACGGTACAGGGGGAGTCATGAGGGCACGGTACAGGGGGAGTCAGGAGGGCACGGTACAGGGGGAGTCAGGAGGGCACGGTACAGGGGGAGTCAGGAGGGCACGGTACAGGGGGAGTCAGGAGGGCACGGTACAGGGGGAGTCAGGAGGGCACGGTACAGGGGGAGTCATGGGGGCACGGTACAGGGGGAGTCATGGGGGCACGGTACAGGGGGAATCATGGGGGCACGGTACAGGGGGAGTCAGGAGGGCACGGTACAGGGGGAGTCAGGAGGGCACGGTACAGGGGGAGTCAGGAGGGCACGGTACAAGGGGAGTCATGGGGGCACGGTACAGGGGGAGTCAGGAGGGCACGGTACAGGGGGAGTCAGGAGGGCACGGTACAGGGGGAGTCAGGAGGGCACGGTACAGGGGGAGTCATGAGGGCACGGTACAGGGGGAGTCAGGAGGGCACGGTACAGGGGGAGTCAGGAGGGCACGGTACAGGGGGAGTCAGAAGGACACGGTACAGGGGGAGTCAGGAGGGCACGGTACAGGGGGAGTCAGGAGGGCACGGTACAAGGGGAGTCATGGGGGCACGGTACAGGGAGAGTCAGGAGGGCACGGTACAGGGGGAGTCAGGAGGGCACGGTACAGGGGGAGTCAGGAGGGCACGGTACAGGGGGAGTCAGGAGGGCACGGTACAGGGGGAGTCAGGAGGGCACGGTACAGGGGGAGTCATGAGGGCACGGTACAGGGGGAGTCAGGAGGGCACGGTACAGGGGGAGTCAGGAGGGCACGGTACAGGGGGAGTCAGGAGGGCACGGTACAGGGGGAGTCAGGAGGGCACGGTACAGGGGGAGTCATGGGGGCACGGTACAGGGGGAGTCATGGGGGCACGGTACAGGGGGAATCATGGGGGCACGGTACAGGGGGAGTCAGGAGGGCACGGTACAGGGGGAGTCAGGAGGGCACGGTACAGGGGGAGTCAGGAGGGCACGGTACAAGGGGAGTCATGGGGGCACGGTACAGGGGGAGTCAGGAGGGCACGGTACAGGGGGAGTCAGGAGGGCACGGTACAGGGGGAGTCAGGAGGGCACGGTACAGGGGGAGTCATGAGGGCACGGTACAGGGGGAGTCAGGAGGGCACGGTACAGGGGGAGTCAGGAGGGCACGGTACAGGGGGAATCATGGGGGCACGGTACAGGGGGAGTCATGAGGGCACGGTACAGGGGGAGTCAGGAGGGCACGGTACAGGGGGAGTCAGGAGGGCACGGTACAGGGGGAGTCAGGAGGGCACGGTACAGGGGGAGTCAGGAGGGCACGGTACAGGGGGAGTCAGGAGGGCACGGTACAGGGGGAGTCATGGGGGCACGGTACAGGGGGAATCATGAGGGTACGGTACAGGGGGAGTCAGGAGGGCCCCCCGTGTACCTGGGGCCCCTGGGCGGTGCTTGTGCATTAAGTCAGCTCTGCTAATCTAAGCTGGTGTATGTGGACAGTGAGGAAAATGATCACACCAGGTTTCCATCTTACAGGACAGCTGGAGGAATCTTAGAAGGGAGTGTACAATACTAGACTACTCCCCAACCCATAGAGGGCAGCAGATTGTATGGAAGATTTGTATCTGCCCGAATGTGGCCAGCCAGCTAGATTTGGGTGAAGTCTCCCTCTAGTGTTGGCCAGAGGTATTGAGGGGCGTGACAGCTGGTACTACCGCCCCTCATTCCTCCTCTACCAATCACGGTCCTAGTCACCGCAGACTTGCCTTCTTGATACCTGGTGGCCGCCATGGGGTATTAGAGTGTGTGTGTCTCCAGGCTGGAGAGACAATCTGCCAGCGTGCTGGTCAATCTCAGAGGACATATGTTGTGTATCAGCCGGCCCACCTTGTCCCAGTTCCCCCTTCCTCTGACAGGGGGACCTACAATTGTATGGGTGAGGGGCATTTACTGACTCTACTGTTCTTCTTAAAGGGGATCATCTAAATGTGCAGTGTGCTGAGTAATGTGTCTGTGCTCCCCTTCCAGATATGTATTCCCTCTCACAGGACCCCCCTCGACAATGTCTTCATTTGCTTTTCTCTCCAGAAGGACAGCACCATCTTTGTTCAGGCATCATCCAGGCTCACCATCTACTTCCAGGATAGAGATACCAGCTCAGAGGTGACACAATTTATGCAAATTCTGGTGTTTGTGCAGTTCTTGGTTGTATTCAGCGTATTCACACATACAGACATTGGTGGAAGACCATTGGCTGCGGAAACCTTCCCGTGGACATAGCAGATCTGTTTGCTCTTTCAGGGACGATCGTTTATGCCTCACCAAGAGACTGGCCACTTCATGGTGATTGCATTAACGCTCCTAGTAAGCAGATCTGCGTACATGGGAACCATAGCATAGCCATACAAAAATGATGGCCCACTGAGCCATGATAGAGTACAGCTTGCGTCATTGGTAGCGATGGGAATGTGCACACCATCGTGTTCAGAGCCATGTAAGTAATGTTCAAATTGTGAGTCCTTTGTGTCTCCCAAGAAGCTGACCGCATGGCTCTGAACACCACCATCTGCACACGTCACTACTGTATTTCTATTTGAATATATACATGTGTGTGATTGGTTCTTTTGAAAGAATACAAATGTCTGATTGGCTGATTCTGAAGCCACCACCTTCCTTTGTTATTCATGTTTACAGTATAAATAAAAGGAGTTGCTCATCCTAGGGAGGATGGTCTGCTGAGCTCAACGTGATATCAGCGTCTGTCTGTGTTACTTGGAGATATACAGGCGTGCTTTCCCAGCATTATACAAGAGAGCTATGGTTGTGCTTATTAGCGCATGGAATTATTTGCTTATAAAGAGAAGCTTTAAATAATCCACAACACAATGTATAGTCTGATCTGTGGGGGGAGGGGGACTAAGGAAATGCCTCCTCCTCCTTCTACAAAGTGACAATGTACAGTCTGATCACTGGGGGGAGGGGGACTGAGGAAATGCCTCCTCCTCCTTCTACAAAGTTATAATGTACAGTCTGATCACTAGGGGAGACGGAGGAAATGACTCCTCCTCCTTCTACAAAGTTACAATGTACAGTCTGATCACTGGGGGAGATGGAGGAAATGCCTCTTCCTCCTTCAACAAAGTTACAATGTACAGTCTGATCACTGAGGGAGGGGAGACTGAGGCAATGCTTTCTTCTGCCCGCAGCAGACTGACGACAGAGGCACACAGCCCACTTGTGTAACAGGAAGGCTTACATGTTATAAATTAATAAAAGGCTTCCAATGATTGGCTAGGGAGGTTGTGATGTCATCACAATACGGTGTCAAGGATGGTTGTTGGGGACAGCACAGGAGAGTAGGGTACAGTGTCAGGGATGGTGGAGGAGAGAAGGGTACGTTGTTGGGGATGGGGGAGGAGGGTACGATGTCAGGGACGGAGGAAGAAAGGAGGGTGCGGTGTCGTAGATGGGGGAGGAGAGAAGGGAATGGTGTTAGGAATGGCAGTGGAGAGGAGGGAGCGGTGTCAAGCATGGTGGAAGAGGGGGGTGGGTATGGTGTCAGGGATGGCGGGGGAGGTACAGGGTTGGAAAGGACAGGAAAGTACTGTGTCGGGGATGGTGTGGGGGAGCAGGGACGGTGTCAGGGATGGTGGGGAGATAAGGTGTGGGGGAGCAGGGATGGTGTCGGGGATGGTGAGGAGATAAGGTGTGGGGGAGCAGGGACGGTGTCGGGGATGGTGGGGAGATAAGATGTGGGGGAGCAGGGATGGTGTCGGGGATGGTGAAGAGATAAGGTGCGGGGGAGCAGGGATGGTGGGAAGATAAGATGTGGGGGAGCAGGGACAGTGTCAGGGATGGTGAGGAAATAAGGTGTGGGGGAGCAGGGATGGTGTCGGGGATGGTGAAGAGATAAGGTGCGGGGGAGCAGGGATGGTGGGGAGATAAGGTGTGGGGGAGCAGGGATGGTGGGAAGATAAGATGTGGAGGAGCAGGGATGGTGGTGACGAACACTCTACCCCCCTTCCCACCCACCATCTTTGACATTGTACCTCCAAATCACCCCTGGCCCTGTACCCTCCTATCCCATGCCATTTCCTTTCCCTCCCCCGCCCTCCCTAATCTAACATTGATTGGTTTAGGTTTGCCCTCATATCACATGGTTCTGGGCCGGGCAATGATTGGACAGTCAGATGGATACTTGTATGGCCAGCTTACAGTGCGTAGAATGAATACCCAAAGTGTAGACAGAGCGATATAGAAGACACCAGAAGGGCTCTATATTTGGAGATCCTTTATACACATCATTGTATATACATTATTCACATTGTATGGCCCACATGGAGTGCTGGGTGTTCATCGTCTGGTCTTCCTCTACCAAGCTTAGCTGTGCCGTTCTCCGAGGACACAACAGGTCCTCTTATGTTTCTGATTGATACAAGGACACCATGCGTTGGTTTAGTACTGACTGCACAGCTATTGGTCCTTCATGACAGGTCCTCTTGAGTGTTCTCTCTGTGAAGTGTAAACACTGCTTTTGATGGTAGAAAAAGAAGAAGAGCAGAAACTAAAGAGGAGGTGTCTAAGCATGATCCACAAGAAGACCTGTCTATGCAGATCACAAATAACATGACTGTGCTGCCCTTTGCGGCTTCCTCTCCAGTTTATACGGATCGCTGTGATGGATCATTTGGGATGTTTAGATGTCAAGGTACAAAAAAAAAATCTGAAAAAAAAAAATCTGAAAAAAAAAAAAACAGAAAAGTGGTGGGAACTGGCAAAGTGACACCACCTGGGGGGAATACCTTCTGCAGCTCCCCTTAGACAAATGTCTTTGAATACACCGCTCCAGGCAAAGTCATGCAGCACCCGACTGCAGGTGCTTGGCTACCTGGGATCCACCTTCATCCCTCCAGACATGTAAACTCATTAGCCACGCTTTGATTAATTTTATTTTTTTGCTGAATCAAAACAAGTTTTATGGAGACCAGAGTAGGTCTAATTATCACCCTTGTGAGAGGTGACCCTGCCAAAATGCATTTCGCCCGTAATAAAAACTTGATCATAGCAGATTAAGCACATATTACAGGTGAAGCACGTCAGGTTCAGAGTTACATCTAATGAGGGAGAAAAGGTCTGTCTGACCTAATCTGGTGTGAATAAAGCTTGGTGTAGTTCAGCAAAAAAATAAAAGCTGAGTGCAGCTGAAATATACAGTTTCTTAAGCCGAATTTAGCAAGGTGGAAACTCTGAGCAAAATACAGGAATACAAAATATGCAGGAAAGTCTGTAAATTGGTGGACAGTTGGCTGTTAGGTTCAACGTGATGGAAAACTAGGGAGAACAAGCAGAGGGGATGCCCGCGGTACATTGACATTTGGAGCTTTAATCTGATAAGATCTGATTGGCTTGCGTGAGTTCAGATTTTTTAATTAACAATTGATGAGGTTTATTCCAGAAGAGTCCTGGGCTGCCAACAGCTAATTCCCAGCAAAACCCGCTGCCAGCAGCACCCATTCCAGAGAAGCAGAGAACGGTTGGACCCTGCTTGAGGTTTGATAAGCAGTCCTGGGCTTTCCCAGACTGTCCTTGGGTGGATTCCTCAGTCATGGATATTCCCCAACTATCCTTGCGTGGATTCTTCAGTCATGGACCTTCCCAGACTATCATTGCGTGGATTCCTCAGTCATGGACCTTCCCGGATTATCCTTGGGTGGATTCCTCAGTAATGGACCTTCCTGCACTTTTTCCTTGGGTGGATTCCTCAGTCATGGACATTCCCCAACTATCCTTGCGTGGATTTTTCAGTCATGGACATTCTCCAAAATTCTTTGTGTTGATTCTTCAGTCATGGACCTTCCCAGACTATCATTGCGTGGATTCCACAGTCCTGCACCTACCAGGATTATCCTTGCGTGAACTCGGCAGTCCTGGACCTTCCCAGACTATCCTTGGGTAGACTATGATTGTAACAATAAAAATTTGGGAACATTATTGTATTTATCTTTTCTGTTTATTGTCTGTGCTCTGAAAGCCCCAAATACCCACCACTACTTTGTATCCTTTTCAAGTAATACTATGGAATGTTGGTGCACACACACACAGTATCAGGTAACACCACGTTTTCTATCTATCCTTGGGAGGATTTAGCAGTCCTGGAACTTTCTGGATTATCCTTGGATGGATTTTGCAGTCCTGGGCCTTCTTGGTCAATCCATGAGTGGATTTTGCAGTCCTGGAACGCCTTGGACAATCCTTGGGTGGATTTTGCAGTCCTGGAACGCCTTGGACAGACCTTCGGTGGATTTTTCAGTTCTGGACTTTATTGGACAATCTTTAAGAGGATTTTGCAGTCCTTGTTCTTCCCAGATGATATGGCCTTGGTTCAGATCTCATGCTGTGACCCATGGTCTGATAGCAGGGACAGAGAAGTCTGTTCCATCCTCACAGTGTCCAGCACTGTATGAGTGTCTATAAATGTTCCACCACATTGGCTCAGTGACCACCATGTGCGGTTTGCAGGCTTCATTCACCACTGGTCTGCAGGGGGCCACAATGACCCATTGCCTGTAATTACAAAGTTCAGACTGCTCAATTTTGGACCATCGGATCAGAGATTTCATTGAAGACTGATTGACGCTAGCCAGATCCCCAGTCGGGCCCTTTGTTTGTCTGCACAGCATGAAGCAGTATGGACGCTCGCCATCTTTTCCCCGGACCAGAGCCCGCCGTCCACAGGGGGCATACCTGAGAAAAAGCATAACCTTATGAATAAGAGTCATGTCTGATAACGAACCTTATCGGCAGTATTAGAACTAACATTCAAAACTGCACATTGTTCCTCAGAGGATGAACAATCGACCTGTGGGGTACCAGTGGAAAATGCACAGAAACTCAAAGTTTAGCAATTAAGAAGGGTGAGGGTTGAGGAACTGCAAATGGCATAAATGTACCTGCCTGCCATAGGGTCCCACGCCACTCTGTCCTGGTCATGTGACCTGTCATGTGGTCTGTGCCGGCTGGAAAAGGATGCGGATTACAATACGCTTACCTTCTCTCCATATTATTTATAGTAGCCCTCAATCCTGGTTCTGAGTTCTGGTTCTGGTGAGCATTTTAATTGGACAGAAAGTGATGGGAAATTCAAACAGGAGGAACGGAAATCTTATGCTGGTGACAGCTGTCTAAAAGGGGATTCTACCTCACTTTAGTGGGATATCCTTTTACTACCTGTTGTGTCGACAGCAGTGGTTTCCAAACTGCTGCTCTTTTCTTGCCTTTTTTCAGCCATTGGGGCAATGTTTCTTCCACTGATACAAGGTACTATTCCTCCCACTGACACCAACGATTAGGAACCTTTCCTTTCACTGACACCAATGACGGGGCACTATTCCTTCCACTGATACCAATGATGGGGCACTATTCCTTCCACTGATACCAATGATGGGGCACTATTCCTTCCACTGATACTAATGATGGGGTGCTATTCCTTCCAATGACACCAATGATGAGGAACCATTTCTCCCACTGACACCAGTGATGGGGCACTATTTATTCCACTGATACCAATGATGGGGTACAATGTTTCTTCCACTGATACCAAAGATGGGGCACTATTCCTCCCAAACTATAGTTATGTGTGTGAATGTCAAAGTTTTACAATGCCTCATGGGACGTGTAGTTCCGCATCAGCTGGAGGGCCATAGTTTGGAGATCCCTGGTCTACAGGATGGAAAGTGAGGGGGACTTTCCCCAACAGGACACAGACAATAAAAAAATAAACTGTTGGGCTATAACCCTTCCACACTTCCTCCAAAACAAAGGTTTTTGCCAGAGATACACCTCCAAGTAAAACTGCCTTATTGGCACTAAACAATGCTGACAGACCCCAATATCTGACCAGGACTGGGAGCCATTCATAGTATAAGAGACATGTTTTTGGTTCAGGATTTAACAGGTGCAACTGGAAAGCTCCAGCATTAGATTTACAAGTCATCGAGTTGGTTATCCACCAAGACCTGAATGAGGGTTTTGTCACCTAAGGCTTCTTTTACCCCTCACCAATCCCCCAACATCAGACCAGTACCCCGCTCCGATCCCCGCACTGTGTCCATTTGATCAGTGGAATGGGAACCCTCATTAAATACTTCCAAGTCAGAGGTTGATCGGAAGTGAAAGGTCCCAGCATTCTTTGACATCACAACCCCAACAAACGGCTTCACCCATTACACAAAGATGTGTTTTCCAGGAATACTTACTGCCATATGAAGTAGCCGATCCCGAGAGCCAGGAGGGACAATCCAGCCGCCAGGAGGAACCAGGCTGTAACACAGATTATGACTGGGTATGAGGTCACGTAGTTCTAAGACCATTTCAGATCTACAGCCACTCCAACAAAACCCCTACCTAACCCACAAGCATGCCAGATCTAGCTTCAACAAAACCCCAACCCAACCCACAAGCATGCCAGACCCAGCTCCAACAAAACCCCAACCCAACCCACAAGCATTCCAGATCCAACAAAACCCCAACCCACAAGCATGCCAAACTCAGCTCCAACAAAATCACAACCTAACGCACAAACATGCCAGACCCAGCTCCAACAAAAACCCCAACCCAACCCACAAGCATGCCAGACCCAGCTCCAACAAAACCACAACCCAACACACAAGCAAGCCAGACCCAGCTCCAACAAAACCCCAACCAAACCCTCAAGCTTGCCAGACCCAGCTCCAACAAAACCCCAACCCACAAGCATGCCAGACCCAACTCCAACAAAACCCCAACCCACAAGCATGCCAGACCCAACTCCAACAAAACCCCAACCCACAAGCATTCCAGATCCAAAAAAACCCAACACACAAGCATGCCAGACCCAGCTTCAATAAAACCCCAGCCCAAACCACAAGCATGCCACACCCAACTCCAACAAAACCCCAACCCACAAGCATGCCAGACCCAGCTTTAACAAAAACCCAACCCAAAAGCACACTGGAGCCAGCGTCAACAAAACCCCAACCCACAAGCATGCCAGATCCAGCTCCAACAAAACCACAAGCATGCCAGACCCAGCTCCAACAAAACCCTAACCCAACCCACAAGCATGCCAGACCCAGCTCCAACAAAACCCCAACATAACCCTATAAGCATGCCAGACCCAGCTCCAACAGAAACCCCAAACCCAACCCACAAGCATGCCAGGTCCCAGCTCCAGCAAAGCCACAACCCAACCCACAAGCATGCAAGACCCAGCTCCAACAAAACATAACCCTATAAGCATGCCAGACCCAGCTCCAACAAAACCCCAGCCCACAAGCATGCCAGACCCAGCTCCAACAAAACCACAACCCACAAGCATGCCAGACCTAGCTCCAACAAAACCCCAACCCAACCCACAAGCATGCCAGACCTAGCTTCAACAGTACCCAAACCCAACCTATAAGCATGCCAGACCCAGCTCCAACAAAACCCTAACCCACAAGCATGCTAGACCCAGCTCCAACAAAAACCCAACCCACAAGCATGCCAGACCCAACTCCAACAAAACCCCAACCCACAAGCATTCCAGATCCAAAAAAACCCAACACACAAGCATGCCAGACCCAGCTTCAATAAAACCCCAGCCCAAACCACTAGCATGCCACACCCAACTCCACCAAAACCCCAACCCACAAGCATGCTAGACCTAGCTCCAACAAATCCCCAACCCAACCCACAAACATGCCAAACCCAGCTCCAACAAAACCACAATCCAATGCACAAGCATAACAGACCCAGCTCCAACAAAACCCCAAACCCACCCACAAGCATGCCAGACCCAGCTCCAACAAAACCCCAACCCACAAGCATGCCAGGCCCAGCTCCAACAAAACCCCAACCCACAAGCATGCCAAACCCAGCTCCAACAAAACCACAACCCAACACACAAGCATGCCAAACCCAGCTCCAACAAAACCACAACCCAACACACAAGCATGCCAGACCCAGCTCTAACAAAACCACAACACAACCCACAAGCATGCTAGACCCAGTTTCAACAAAACCCCAACCCAACCCACAAGCATGCCAGATCCAGCTCCAACAAAACCACAACCCAACACACAAGCATGCCAGATCCAGCTTCAACAAAACCCCAACCCACAAGCATGCCAGACCCAGCTCCAACAAAACCCCAACACAACTCACAAGCATGCTAGACCCCGCTTCAACAAAACCCCAACCCAACCCACAAGCATGCCAGATCCAGCTCGAACAAAACCACAACCCAACACAAAAGCATGCCAGACCCAGCTTCAACAAAACCCCAACCCACAAGCATGCCAGACCCAGCTCCAACATGACCCCAACCCACAAGCATTCCAGATCCAACAAAACCTCAACACAACCCACAAGCAAGCCAGACCCAGCTCCAACAAAACCACAACCCAACACACAAGCATGCCAGACCCAGCTTCAACAAAACCCCAACCCACAAGCATGCCAGACCGAGCTCCAACACAACCCACAAGCATGCCAGACCTAGCTCCAACAAAACTTCAACCCAACCTATAAGCATGCCAGACCCAGCTTCAACAAAACCCTAACCCACAAGCATGCTAGACCCAGCTTCAACAAAACCCCAACCCACAAGCATGCCAGACCCAGCTCCAACATAACCCCAACCCACAAGCATGCCAGACCCAACTCCAACAAAACCCCAACCCACAAGCATTCCAGATCCAAAAAAACCCAACACACAAGCATGCCAGACCCAGCTTCAATAAAACCCCAGCCCAAACCACAAGCATGCCACACCCAACTCCAACAAAACCCCAACCCACAAGCATGCCAGACCCAGCTTTAACAAAAACCCAACCCAAAAGCACACTGGAGCCAGCGCCAACAAAACCCCAACCCACAAGCATGCCAGATCCAGCTCCAACAAAACCCCAACCCAACCCACAAGCATGCCAGACCCAGCTCCAAAAAAACCACAAGCATGCCAGACCCAGCTCCAACAAAACCCTAACCCAACCCACAAGCATGCCAGACCCAGCTCCAACAAAACCCCAACATAACCCTATAAGCATGCCAGACCCAGCTCCAACAGAAACCCAACCCACAAGCATGCCAGGTCCCAGCTCCAGCAAAGCCACAACCCAACCCACAAGCATGCAAGACCCAGCTCCAACAAAACATAACCCTATAAGCATGCCATACCCAGCTCCAACAAAACCCCAGCCCACAAGCATGCCAGACCCAGCTCCAACAAAACCACAACCCACAAGCATGCCAGACCTAGCTCCAACAAAACCCCAACCCAACCCACAAGCATGCCAGACCTAGCTTCAACAGTACCCAAACCCAACCTATAAGCATGCCAGACCCAGCTCCAACAAAACCCTAACCCACAAGCATGCTAGACCCAGCACCAACAAAAACCCAACCCACAAGCATGCCAGACCCAACTCCAACAAAACCCCAACCCACAAGCATTCCAGATCCAAAAAAACCCAACACACAAGCATGCCAGACCCAGCTTCAATAAAACCCCAGCCCAAACCACTAGCATGCCACACCCAACAAAACCCCAACCCACAAGCATGCTAGACCTAGCTCCAACAAATCCCCAACCCAACCCACAAACATGCCAAACCCAGCTCCAACAAAACCACAATCCAATGCACAAGCATAACAGACCCAGCTCCAACAAAACCCCAAACCCACCCACAAGCATGCCAGACCCAGCTCCAACAAAACCCCAACCCACAAGCATGCCAGGCCCAGCTCCAACAAAACCCCAAAACACAAGCATGCCAAACCCAGCTCCAACAAAACCACAACCCAACACACAAGCATGCCAAACCCAGCTCCAACAAAACCACAACCCAACACACAAGCATGCCAGACCCAGCTCTAACAAAACCACAACACAACCCACAAGCATGCTAGATCCAGTTTCAACAAAACCCCAACCCAACCCACAAGCATGCCAGATCCAGCTCCAACAAAACCACAACCCAACACACAAGCATGCCAGATCCAGCTTCAACAAAACCCCAACCCACAAGCATGCCAGACCCAGCTCCAACAAAACCCCAACACAACTCACAAGCATGCTAGACCCCGCTTCAACAAAACCCCAACCCAACCCACAAGCATGCCAGATCCAGCTCGAACAAAACCACAACCCAACACACAAGCATGCCAGACCCAGCTTCAACAAAACCCCAACCCACAAGCATGCCAGACCCAGCTCCAACATGACCCCAACCCACAAGCATTCCAGATCCAACAAAACCTCAACACAACCCACAAGCAAGCCAGACCCAGCTCCAACAAAACCACAACCCAACACACAAGCATGCCAGACCCAGCTTCAACAAAACCCCAACCCACAAGCATGCCAGACCGAGCTCCAACACAACCCACAAGCATGCCAGACCTAGCTCCAACAAAACTCCAACCCAACCTATAAGCATGCCAGACCCAGCTTCAACAAAACCCTAACCCACAAGCATGCTAGACCCAGCTTCAACAAAACCCCAACCCACAAGCATGCCAGACCCAGCTCCAACATAACCCCAACCCACAAGCATGCCAGACCCAGCTCCAGCAAAACCCCAACCCACAAGCATGCCAGACCCAGCTCCAACAAAACCACAACCCAACGCACAAGCAAAACAGACCCAGCTTCAACAAAACCCCAACCCACAAGCATGCCAGACCCAGCTCCAACAAAACCACAACCCAACGCACAAGCAAAACAGACCCAGCTTCAACAAAACCCCAACCCACAAGCATGCCAGACCGAGCTCCAACAAAATCACAACCCAACACACAAGCATTCCAGATCCAACAAAACCCCAACACAACCCACAAGCATGCCAGATCCAGCTCCAACAAAATCACAACCCAACACACAAGCATGCAAAACCCAGCTTCAACAAAACCTCAACCCACAAGCATGCCAGACATAGGCAGGCTGGCAGCGGTGCGCTGTGCAGAACAATACCTATTATTTCACAGCCAGCAGGGAGGGGCAGGGCTGGAGCGCCAGTGATGCTCTGACCCCGCCCCATGCAGCTTAAATACTCGGGACTCAAAGGCTGCGGGGTAGGAGCTGGAGTGGGAGCTGCTGAGTCGACAGCTTTGAGAACCTGCCTGCGGAAGTGGCATTGTGGCTGGTGTCATGGTGAGCCCAGCTGTCCAGCACTGTTTGCACAGAAGGGCTTTGAATGCCCGGAGGGATGCTTCCTCTTCTGCCCCTCCTTCTGCCTGCTTGACTTGATTGGTATAGTTGAGTCCTTGTCACAGTGCTGGAGGTGGGCCAAAAGTTCATATGCACTGCATCTCCACTGGAAAAGGGGGTACTACATGGATGGAATAATGGTGCTGGGGGATATCAAGGGTGTATGGGGTAAAACAATGCTGAGGGGGGATCTGGGGTGTATAGGGGGTAGCAATGCTTTGGGTATCTTGGATGGCTATAGTGTTAGAGGTATCAGGGATGTAGTGAGGCCACCGTGTAGGGTGTATCAGGGATGTAGTGGGGTCACAATACAAGGGGTATCTTATGGTATATGGTAACAGTGCTGGGGGGATATCTGGGGTGTAGAGGGGTCAGAGTGCTGGGGGATATCTGGGGTGTAGAGGGATCAGAGTGCTGGGGGGATATCTGGGGTGTAGAGGGGTCAGAGTGCTGGGGGATATCTGGGGTGTAGAGGGGTCAGAGTGCTGGGGAGATATCTGGGGTGTAGAGGGGTCAGAGTGCTGGGGGGAAATCTGGGATGTAGAGTGTGTCACAGTGCTGGGGGGATATCTGGGGTGTAGAGAGATCAGAGTGCTGGGGGGGGGATATCTGGGGTGTAGAGAGATCAGAGTGCTGGGGGGGGATATCTGGGGTGTAGAGGGGACAGAGTGCTGGGGGGATATCTGGATATCTAGGGTGTAGAGGGGTCAGAGTGCTGGGGGGATATCTGGGGTATAGAGGGGTCACAGTGCTGGGTGGGAGATATCTGGGGTGCAGAGGGGTCAGAGTGCTGGGGGGATATCTGGGGTATAGAGGGGTCAGAGTGCTGGGGGGAAATCTGGGGTGTAGAGGGGACAGAGTGCTGGGGGGATATCTGGATATCTAGGGTGTAGAGGGGTCACAGTGCTGGGGGGGGGGATATCTGGGGTACAGAGGGGTCACAGTGCTGGGTGGGAGATATCTGGATATCTGGGGTACAGAGGGGTCACAGTGCTGGGTGGGAGATATCTGGGGTGTAGAGGGGTCAGAGTGCTGGGGGGAAATCTGGGGTGTAGAGGGGTCAGAGTGCTGGGGGGGATGTCTGGGGTACAGAGGGGTCACAGTGCTCGGTGGGAGATATCTGGGGTGTAGAGGGGTCAGAGTGCTGGGGGGGAAATCTGGGGTGTAGAGGGGTCAGAGTGCTGGGGGGGGGATATCTAGGGTGTAGAGGGGTCAGAGTGCTGGGGGGATATCTGGGGTGTAGAGAGATCAGAGTGCTGGGGGGGGGGAATACCCGGATATCTGGGGTGTAGAGGGGACAGAGTGCTGGGGGGATATCTGGATATCTGGGGTGTAGAGGGGTCACAGTGCTGGGTGGGAGATATCTGGGGTGTAGAGGGGTCACAGTGCTGCGTGGAAGATATCTGGGGTGTAGAGGGGTCACAGTGCTGGGGGGATATCTGGGGTGTAGAGGGGTCAGAGTGCTGGGGGGAAATCTGGGGTGTAGAGGGGTCAGAGTGCTGGGGGGATATCTGAGGTGTAGAGGGGTCAGAGTGCTGTGGGGATATCTGGGGTGTAGAGGGGTCAGAGTGCTGGGGGCAAATTTGGGGTGTAGAGGGGTCAGAGTGCTGGGGGGATATCTGGGGTGTAGAGGGGTCAGAGTGCTGGGGGGATATCTGAGGTGTAGAGGGGTCAGAGTGCTGTGGGGATATCTGGGGTGTAGAGGGGTCAGAGTGCTGGGTGGAAGATATCTGGGGTGTAGAGGGGTCAGAGTGCTGGGGGGAAATCTGGGGTGTAGAGGGGTCAGAGTGCTGTGGGGATATCTGGGGTGTAGAGGGGTCAGAGTGCTGGGGGGATATCTGGGGTGTAGAGGGGTCAGAGTGCTGGGAGGATATCTGGGGTGTAGAGGGGTCGGAGTGCTGGGGGGATATCTGGGGTGTAGAGGGGTCAGAGTGCTGGGGGCATATTTGGGGTGTAGAGGGGTCAGAGTGCTGGGGGGATATTGGGGTGTAGAGGGATCAGAGTGCTGGGGGGATATCTGGGGTGTAGAGGGGTCAGAGTGCTGGGGGCATATTTGGGGTGTAGAGGGGTCAGAGTGCTGGGTGGAAGATATCTGGGGTGTAGAGGGGTCAGTGTGATGGGGGGGGGATATCTGGGGTGTAGAGGGGTCACAGTGCTGGGGGGATATCTGGGGTGTAGAGGAGTCAGAGTGCTGGGGGGAAATCTGGGGTGTAGAGGGGTCAGAGTGCTGGGGGGATATCTGAGGTGTAGAGGGGTCAGAGTGCTGTGGGGATATCTGGGGTGTAGAGGGGTCAGAGTGCTGGGGGATATCTGGGGTGTAGAGGGGTCAGAGTGCTGGGGGGATATCTGGGGTGTAGAGGGGTCAGAGTGCTGGGAGATATCTGGGGTGTAGAGGGGTCAGAGTGCTGTGGGGATATCTGGGGTGTAGAGGGGTCGGAGTGCTGGGGGGATATCTGGGATGTAGAGGGGTCAGAGTGCTGGGGGGGATATCTGGGGTGCAGAGGGATCAGAGTGCTGGGAGATATCTGGGGTGTAGAGGGGTCAGAGTGCTGTGGGGATATCTGGGGTGTAGAGGGGTCGGAGTGCTGGGGGGATATCTGGGATGTAGAGGGGTCAGAGTGCTGGGGGGATATCTGGGGTGTAGAGGGGTCAGAGTGCTGGGTGGAAGATATCTGGGGTGTAGAGGGGTCAGAGTGCTGGGGGCATATTTGGGGTGTAGAGGGGTCAGAGTGCTGGGTGGAAGATATCTGGGGTGTAGAGGGGTCAGAGTGCTGGGGGGAAATCTGGGGTGTAGAGGGGTCAGAGTGCTGGGGGGATATCTGGGGTGCAGAGGGGTCAGAGTGCTGGTGGATTTATCTAGGGTGTAGAGGGGTCAGAGTGCTGTGGGGATATCTGGGGTGTAGAGGGCTCGGAGTGCTGGGGGGATATCTGGGGTGTAGAGGGGTCAGAGTGCTGGGGGCATATTTGGGGTGTAGAGGGGTCAGAGTGCTGGGGGGATATCTGGGGTGTAGAGGGGTCGGAGTGCTGGGGGGATATCTGGGGTGTAGAGGGGTCAGAGTGCTGGGGGCATATTTGGGGTGTAGAGGGGTCAGAGTGTTGGGGGGATATCTGGGGTGTAGAGGGGTCAGAGTGCTGGGGGCATATTTGGGGTGTAGAGGGGTCAGAGTGTTGGGGGGATATCTGGGGTGTAGAGGGATCAGAGTGCTGGGGGGATATCTGGGGTGTAGAGGGGTCAGAGTGCTGGGGGCATATTTGGGGTGTAGAGGGGTCAGAGTGCTGGGGGAATATCTGGGGTGTAGAGGGATTGGAGTGCTGGGGGATATCTGGGGTGTAGAGGGGTCAGAGTGCTGGTGGATTTATCTAGGGTGTAGAGGGGTCAGAGTGCTGTGGGGATATTTGGGGTGTAGAGGGGTCAGAGTGCTGGGGGCATATTTGGGGTGTAGAGGGGTCAGAGTGCTGGGGGCATATCTGGGGTGTAGAGGGATCAGAGTGCTGGGGGGATATCTGGGGTGTAGAGGGATCAGAGTGCTGGGGGGATATCTGGGGTGTAGAGGGGTCAGAGTGCTGGGGGGATATCTGGGGTGTAGAGGGGTCAGAGTGCTGGGGGCATATTTGGGGTGTAGAGGGGTCAGAGTGCTGGGGGGATATCTGGGGTGTAGAGGGGTCGGAGTGCTGGGGGGATATCTGGGGTGTAGAGGGGTCAGAGTGCTGGGGGCATATTTGGGGTGTAGAGGGGTCAGAGTGTTGGGGGGATATCTGGGGTGTAGAGGGATCAGAGTGCTGGGGGGATATCTGGGGTGTAGAGGGGTCAGAGTGCTGGGGGCATATTTGGGGTGTAGAGGGGTCAGAGTGCTGGGGGAATATCTGGGGTGTAGAGGGATTGGAGTGCTGGGGGAATATCTGGGGTGTAGAGGAGTCAGAGTGCTGGGGGGGATATCTGGGGTGTAGAGGGGTCAGAGTGCTGGGGGGATATCTGGGGTGTAGAGGGATCGGAGTGCTGGGGGGATATCTGGGGTGTTGAGGGATCGGAGTGCTGGGGGAGATATCTGGGGTGTAGAGGGGTCAGAGTGCTGGGGGGATATCTGGGGTGTAGAGGGATCGGAGTGCTGGGGGGGGGCATCATTCTAGCAGATATATTATATGCACAGAACAGTTTTGTTACTTTATGTAGTATTTTGTTTCTTTGCTGTACAGAATGATTGTTCATGTAGTTAATGCGGAGCTCCACCCAAAAGGGGAAGCTCCGCTTGTCTGCCTCCTACCTACTTGATGTCTGTTTACCTGTGCTGTCTTCATTGTAGGGGCCCCAGAGCATTACTTTGCCCAGGGGCCCATGATGCTATTAAGACGGTCCTGCCTATAAGCATGCCAGACTCAGCTCCAACAAAACCTCAACCCTCAAGCATGTTTAGACCCAGCTTTCTGCAGATGTTGGCCCTCATTGAACAGCACCAGGCATTGAGGGTTATTGGCAATAAAACTCACTGTTATTGGTCTTTACTTCAACTGGAGTAGTCGAATTTTCAGAGTCGGGTATCATACCTAAAACACAGGGTGAGAAGCCGGTTACTTCCTGTATTACACCTTCTCGGCATCCTCTCCTGACCTGTAGCAGTGTGACTTGGCTTCATTGAATAACAATCCCATGTGACCATTACGTCAGTGCAAATCTGGTGATCACATAACTTTGTTAGGTCCATCTCTGCTCCTCATCCCTAATTAAATGCAGATAAGGCACCAAGTGAGTTTAGTAACCACCTTAATCAGCCACAGAACGTGTGTAATTAATATGTGTTCGGGTTTAAAGGGATGAGGTGGCAACCATATATGGTGGTGATAATAAAACTCTGCCTTGGAAGGTCATTCACTTCATTGGAGGTTACATAGCTCAGTAAATACTTTTTCTGAAGAATGGGTTGGTCAGTGTATTCTTCTATCCTCGTCTACCTGCACCTGTCATGCTGACTCCTTAGTGGTTAGGAATGAAGGAACCCCAACTAGACTAGTGCGATTAATTTCATTACGAATCGAAATTTGGATTAAATTTTCATTATTTGGTGATTTGGATTTAATCCATCTTCTGAAACTCGAATTTCAAATCGATTTGAAGATAACGAATATAAGAAACAAATTCCGAAAATGAATCATTCTAACATAACAAATATGACGAAACAAAATTATTGATGTAACCTATCTGAAATTAAGCAAATTTTTCCGTGGTGCACCTCTGTAACCCCCACCACCACCCACACCAATCTCCTGAACCCCCTGTAATCTGTAGGAGATCCCACCCACCTCGTCTTACCTTTGTAGGTCAGGACAAATCCCTGGCCGCTGCGTGCGCCATCAGATGTGAAGATGAGGCGGAGAGATCCGGTTGGATAGGTCACAGTGTTGGGAGGATCCTGGCCTCCTTTTATTTGGGTGAGAAGACTTCCGGTTTCTTTATCTCGCACCTCCAGAACGTCGTTTGGGTCTTCAACATGGAAGATATGAAAGGTGATCTCCATGGTGGCGGCTCCCGGGGTGTGAATATCCCAGGAACAGGAGCTGCCCGGACCGTATTCATCAGGATAATCCGGAGAGTATAGGACTCCGGATAGAGAAGAGAAGTTCCCGCTACAGGCCCCGATCCACGCTGCAGAGAGAACACAACACCAACATTACCCCATGGAGGCCTACAGAGAGGATCTCCTGCATATCGGGGGCCGAATGGGCACCCTAGGCCCGACTCTCACCCCCTCTGAGGAGTGACGGAAATGTTGACAAGTCGATAGACCTCTGAAATTATCTGCCACATTCTAATGAATTATCTGTGGACACGTATTTATAAATCTCTTGGTAATCTGTGGACTATCTTCACCTCTATGGGAACATGAAGAGATTGGCTCCAGCAACTGGAAGCCTTTTATAAACCGGGCCCTGTATACATGGAGCCCCCAATCTATATCACCATACTTACTGCTATACACGCTGAGATTCCCGTCTCCACCGCACACCTCGCTGGCCTTCCCGAAGCAGGTATGGTCACACTGGGAGTTGCTAACCCTCTGCAACAAGGCCACATCGGAAGGACTGCCGCAGAAACAGGCGTAGCCTGCCTCCAGACCTGCATACTGACACAAAGACCAGATACCAAAGTCAGGAACCGTGCACCGACAGGCACCTCTATTCACAAAGGGCATAGCGCTCAATTCACAAAGATCATAAGGTTCAATTCACCAAGGGCATAAGGCTCCATTCACAAAAAGGCATAGGGCTCCATTCACAAAGGGCATAAGGCTCAATTCTCAAAGGGAATAAGGCTCTACTCACAAAGAGCATAGGGCTCAATTCACAAAGGGCATAGGGCTCAATTCACAAAGGGCATAGGGCTCAATTCACAAAAGAGAATAAGGCTCCATTCACAAAGAGCATAGGGCTCAATTCATAAAGGGCATGGGACTGCGGAGTGTATCGGAGGGTGTTGGGACAGTAGAGTGTATCAGAGGGTGGTGGGACTATGGAGTGTATCGGAGGGTGTTGGGACTATGGAGTGTATCGGAGGGTGTTGGGACTATGGAGGGTGTTGGGACTATGGAGTGTATCGGAGGGTGGTGGGACTATGGAGTGTATTGGAGGGTGTTAGGACTATGGAGTGTATCGGAGGGTGTTGGGACTATAGAGGGTGTTGGGACTATGGAGTGTATTGGAGGGTGTTGGGACTATGGAGTGTATCAGAGAGTGTTGAGACTATGGAGTGTATCAGAGGGTGGTGAGACTGTGGAGTGTATCGGAGGGTGTTGTGACTATGGAATGTATCGGAGGGTGGTGGGAATGTGGAGTGTATCGGAGGGTGTTGTGACTATGGAATGTATCGGAGGGTGGTGGGACTATGGAATGTATCGGAGGGTGGTGGGACTGTGGAGTGTATCAGAGGGTGGTGGGACTATGGAGTGTATCGGAGGGTGGTGGGACTACAGAGTGTATCGGAGGGTGGTGGGACTGTGGAGTGTATCGGAGGGTGGTGGGACTATGGAGTGTATCGGAGGGTGGTGGGACTACAGAGTGTATTGGAGGGTGGTGGGACTGCAGAGTGTATCGGAGGGTAGTGGGACTGCGGAGCATATTGGAGGGTGTTGGGACAATGGAGTATATCGGAGGGTGGTGGGACTACGGAGTGTATCGGAGGGTGGTGGGACTATGGAGTATATCGGAGGGTGGTGGGACTATGGAGTGTATAGGAGGGTGTTGTGACTATGGAATGTATCGGAGGGTGTTGGGACAATGGAGTATATCGGAGGGTGGTGGGACTATGGAGTATATCGGAGGGTGGTGGGACTATGGAGTATATCGGAGGGTGGTGGGACTATGGAATGTATCGGAGGGTGGTGGGACTACGGAGAGTATCGGAGGGTGGTGGAACTGCGGAGTGTATCGGAGGGTAGTGGGACTGCAGAGTATATCGGAGGGTTTTGGGACAATGGAGTATATCGGAGGGTGGTGGGACTACGGAGTGTATCGGAGGGTGGTGGGCTTTTGGAGTATATTGGAGGGTGTTGGGACTATGGAGTATATTGGAGGGTGGTGGGACTACGGAGTGTATCGGAGGGTGTTGGGACAATGGAGTATATCGGAGGGGTGGGACTACGGAGTGTATCGGAGGATGGTGGGACTGCAGAGTGTATTGGGGGGGTAGTTGGACTGCGGAGTATATCGGAGGGTGCTGGGACAATGGAGTATATCGGAGGGTGGTGGGACTACGGAGTGTATCGGAGGGTGTTGGGACAATGGAGTATATCGGAGGGTGGTGGGACTACGGAGTGTATCGGAGGATGGTGGGACTGTGGAGTGTTCTGGACGATGGTGGGACTATGGAGTGTATAGGAGGGTGTTGTGACTATGGAATGTATCGGAGGGTTGTGGGACTGTGGAGTGTACTGGAGGGTGGTGGGACTACGGAGTATATCGGAGGGTGTTGAGACAATGGAGTATATCGGAGGGGGTGGGACTGCAGAGTGTATTGGGGGGGGGGGGGGGCGGGGTAGTTGGACTGCGGAGTATATTGGAGGGTGTTGGGACTATGGAGTATATTGGAGGGTGGTGGGACAATGGAGTATATCGGAGGGTGGTGGGACTACGGAGTGTATCGGAGGGTGGTGGGACAATGGAGTATATCGGAGGGTGGTGGGACTACGGAGTGTATCGGAGGATGGCGGGACTGTGGAGTGTTTTGGACGATGGTGGGACTATGGAGTGTATAGGAGGGTGTTGTGACTATGGAATGTATCGGAGGGTTGTGGGACTGTGGAGTGTATTGGAGGTTGGTGGGACTACGGAGTATATCGGAGGGTGTTGAGACAATGGAGTATATCGGAGGGGTGGGACTACGGAGTGTATTGGGGGGGTAGTTGGACTGCGGAGTATATCGGAGGGTGCTGGGACAATGGAGTATATCGGAGTGTGTTGGGACTACGGAGTGTATCGGAGGGTGGTGGGACTGCGGAGTGTATCGGAGGGTGGTGGGACTGCGGAGTATATCGGAGGGTGGTGGGACAATGGAGTATATCGGAGGGTGGTGGGACTGAGGAGTGTATCGGAGGGTGTTGGGACAATGGAGTATATCGGAGGGTGGTGGGACTACGGAGTGTATCGGAGGGTGGTGGGACTATGGAGTATATCGGAGGGTGGTGGGACTATGGAGTGTATAGGAGGGTGTTGTGACTATGGAATGTATCGGAGGGTGTTGGGACAATGGAGTATATCGGAGGGTGGTGGGACTATGGAGTATATCGGAGGGTGTTGGGACTATGGAGTATATTGGAGGGTGGTGGGACTATGGAATGTATCGGAGGGTGGTGGGACTACGGAGAGTATCGGAGGGTGGTGGAACTGCGGAGTGTATCGGAGGGTGGTGGAACTGCGGAGTGTATCGGAGGGTGGTGGAACTGCGGAGTGTATCGGAGGGTAGTGGGACTGCAGAGTATATCGGAGGGTTTTGGGACAATGGAGTATATCGGAGGGTGGTGGGACTACGGAGTGTATCGGAGGGTGGTGGGCTTTTGGAGCATATTGGAGGGTGTTGGGACTATGGAGTATATTGGAGGGTGGTGGGACTACGGAGTGTATCGGAGGATGGTGGGACTATGGAGTATATCGGAGGGGGTTGGGACTGCGGAGTGTATTGGGGGGGGGGGGTAGTTGGACTGCGGAGTATATTGGAGGGTGTTGGGACTATGGAGTATATTGGAGGGTGGTGGGACTACAGAGTGTATCAGAGGGTGTTGGGACTGCGGAATATATCGGAGGGTGTTGGGACAATGGAGTATATCGGAGGGGTGGGACTACGGAGTGTATCGGAGGATGGTGGGACTGCAGAGTGTATTGGGGGGGTAGTTGGACTGCGGAGTATATCGGAGGGTGCTGGGACAATGGAGTATATCGGAGGGTGGTGGGACTACGGAGTGTATCGGAGGGTGGTGGGACAATGGAGTATATCGGAGGGTGGTGGGACTACGGAGTGTATCGGAGGATGGTGGGACTGTGGAGTGTTCTGGACGATGGTGGGACTATGGAGTGTATAGGAGGGTGTTGTGACTATGGAATGTATCGGAGGGTTGTGGGACTGTGGAGTGTATTGGAGGGTGGTGGGACTACGGAGTATATCGGAGGGTGTTGAGACAATGGAGTATATCGGAGGGGGTGGGACTGCAGAGTGTATGGGGGGGGGGGTAGTTGGACTGCGGAGTATATTGGAGGGTGTTGGGACTATGGAGTATATTGGAGGGTGGTGGGACAATGGAGTATATCGGAGGGTGGTGGGACTACGGAGTGTATCGGAGGGTGTTGGGACAATGGAGTATATCGGAGGGTGGTGGGACTACGGAGTGTATCGGAGGATGGTGGGACTGTGGAGTGTTTTGGACGATGGTGGGACTATGGAGTGTATAGGAGGGTGTTGTGACTATGGAATGTATCGGAGGGTTGTGGGACTGTGGAGTGTATTGGAGGTTGGTGGGACTACGGAGTATATCGGAGGGTGTTGAGACAATGGAGTATATCGGAGGGGTGGGACTACGGAGTGTATTGGGGGGGTAGTTGGACTGCAGAGTATATCGGAGGGTGCTGGGACAATGGAGTATATCGGAGTGTGTTGGGACTACGGAGTGTATCGGAGGGTGGTGGGACTGCGGAGTGTATTGGAGGGTAGTGGGACTGCGGAGTATATCGGAGGGTGTTGGGACAATGGAGTATATCGGAGGGTGGTGGGACTGAGGAGTGTATCGGAGGGTGTTGGGACAATGGAGTATATCGGAGGGTGGTGGGACTACGGAGTGTATCGGAGGATGGTGGGACTGTGGAGTGTATTGGAGGATGGTGGGACTGAGTAGTGTTTTGGGAAGATCTGGCTGTAGTGAGTACCTGATACCCCCGTATGCGGCAGAACTGGATGCAGGTGTGGATGGTCAGTTTTCCGGAGGTTCCGCTACTCCCGGAAAAAGCCGGAGGAGTCCCGTAGTCTACAAAGCATCCAATGTACCCAGGCACTGCAGGAAGACACATTTCACCATCATCATCCTCATCCCTTTATCCAGAGAACATTTTATATTATACAGACACTGAAGTAACACTACCACCTAGTGGCAGAACTAGAAATCACAGCATAATGTATGAGAATGGTTGTTGCACCTGTGTCTGTAAAAACTGCATGCCAACACCCCCACTCAACAGCAATCTCACAATTTGGCATTGCTAGTGGTTTTGTCACAGCATCTGCTTTTATCACAGTATAATATATGAGAATGGTTGTTGCACCTCTGTCTGTATAAAACAACATGCTAACGCCATGCTAATCTAGTCTAGCAGTGCCATCTTCTGAGAACCCAATACCCGGCGGCACCCAGAACATACAGAGGACATGGAAGGATGGACCCTCACCAAAACATTTCTAACATTACATTTCTGCAGATCTCGTGGACTTGTTAGAACTCTTCAAAGAAAACATTTGATTCCAATACCAGTATGGTCATTGAGTCAACCATCCAATGTGACAACACTGATGGGATCAAATATAAATCTCTAATCAGTGCCCCCCCCCCACCCCCCATTTGATTGACTCATAAGGTTTTCAATCTCTCTCAGCTCTACTGATTGGCCGGTGGCAGAATATTTGTTGACCACTTCTGTTTGCTTGAACCATTTTTTGTGTGTGTGCCGAACTGATCCATTAAACACCTTACTACCGCCATATTGGAAAAGAACGGCGGTTAGGTTATTTCTTTGGGGTGCAGACTGGGGGCATATTAACCACTAATGAGAAAACACCACTGACCACCAACAGTTATGAGGCACTCACCACTTACCACTGCCAGAAAGGGGCACTCACCACCGACCACCACCATAAGGGGCCACTTACTACTGGCCACCACCATAAGGGGCACTCACCACCAACCACTACCATAGAGGGGCACTCATCATCGACCACCACCATAAGGGGGCACTCACCACCGACCTCCATCATATAGGGGGGGGGGATCGCCACCGACCACCACCATAAGGGGGCACTCACCATCGACCACCGACAGAAGGGGGCACTCACCACTGACCACCACCATAAAGGGGCACTCACGACCGACTACTATCATAAAGGGGCACTTACTACCAAACACTGCCAGAAGGGGGCACTCACCATCAACCACTATCAGAAGGGGACACTCAACACTGATGACTGCCAGAAGGGGGCACTCACCACTGACGACTGCCAGAAGGGGGCACTTAACTCCGATCACCGCCAAAAAGGGGCACTCACCATCACCAGAGGGAGGCACTCACTACTGATCACCACCAGAAGAGGGCACTCACCACTGACCAGCACCAAAAGAGGGCACTCACCACCAACCATACCCAGAAGGGGGCACTCACCACCAACCACCGCCAGAAGAGGGCACTCACCGCGACCACCGCCAGAAGGGGGCACTCACCACTGACCACCAACATAAGGAGGCACTAATAAGTGACCACCAACATAAAGGGGCTCTCACCACCAACCACTGTCAGAAGGGGGCAATCACCACCGCTAGAAGGGGGCACTCACCACTGACCACCGCCAGAAGGGGGCACTCACCACTAACCACCAACATAAGGAGGCACTCACCACCGATCTCCATCATAAATGGGGGGAAATCACCACCAGCCACCACCATAAGGGGGCAATCACCACCGACCACCGTCAGAAGGGGGCACTTACCACTTACCACCACCATAAGAAGGCACTTACTACCAAACACTGCCAGAAGGGGGCACTCACCACTGACCACCTCCAGAAGTGGTCACGCACCTCCAACCACAGCCAGAAGGGGGCACTCACCTCCGACCATCACCAGAAGGGGGCACTCACCTCTGACCACCGCCAGAAGGGGGAACTCACCTCCAACCCCCGCCAGAAGGGGGCACTCACCATCATTATAGGGAAGCACTCACCACTGACCACCACCAGAATGGGCACTCACCACTGACCACCACCATAAGATGGCACTCACCACCGACCATACCCAGAAGGGGGCACTCACCCCCGACCACTGCCAGAAGAGGGCACTCACCACCGACCATCGCCAGAAGAGAGCAGTCACCACTGACCACCAAAATAAGGAGGCACTCACCACCAACCACTGCCAGAAGGGAGCAATCACCACCGCCAGAAGGGGGCACTCACCACTGACCACCGCCAGAAGGGGGCACTCACAACTGACTCCTGACTATTGATATCTGCAAGCTGCTCTGCTCTCTGACCCCTGCATTGTCCTAAAGAATTTTGGGGGTGTTTATACTCTCCTGGCATTTTAGGGCTATTTTTGAAATATGATGGCAGCCAAAACATTTTTTTCCAAATGTTTTCCTATATTACTAAATACCACCAACAAAAATCGTTCTGTCTCAAATAAAGGGTACAAAATTAATCTGGGCATAGTGTTGCATGAGTCAGTAATTGTCAGTCAAACTATGACAGCACTGGAAATTGGTCTGGTAATGAAAAGGTATGTACAGGTAAGTGGTTACACGATCAATAAAATTCATTGTTTACATTTAGGATTGATTGATCACAAAAGTGCATGAACACGGGATGTCCAATCACTTCACCTCATACAGGACATGGACTTGGAGGGAAAGGTTCCTACAGAGATAACGTAACACGGATGACCATCGATGGCCGTCGTGTGCCAGCTACTAATCCCATCCTTCACCCGGGCCACTAATGACTGGAATGTCTGGAATATTCTACACATACCCAACATTCCCACTGAGAAGAACGATCTAGCCAGGCGTGTGCTACTCACTGTGGCATGTCGGGATATCGCAAAACTTCCAGTATTGTCCATCGTCTGTCTCCGATACGTAGCACCACGGCTGGACGTCAGAGTCCGGGTTCCTGCAGGAAAACGCCATCTCTGTATACTCTGTATATATGGAAGTGCCATTAAGTGATACAGGAGAAACCCACCCAGATATCATCCCATAATCTAGTGGTCTCCAAACTGAGACCCACGGGCTGGAAAAAAAACGCTGTGAAGGTGCACCTACCCTGGACCGAAGAGTGCTGATGGCGAGAAAGCAAAGACTCTGCTACTGACGATAGGCGCCAGAAAAATATCTTTGCCAGTATCTTTCTATCGACATTAAGAAGGCTGATGGGGCGCCAATTCTCAATCATCGAAGGAACTTTGAAAGAAGAATCACAGCTGAGTGCCTCATGGAAGGGGGAAGCACCCCCTCAGCAAGGCAACTGTTAAAAACCTCTACCAAATGTGGGGGCCAGAATAGGCTTAAAAGCTTTGTAAAACTCAGCCGTCAAGCCATCCGGTCCAGGTGACTTTTTGATGGCAAGCTGTTCAATTGCCCTCATCACCTCTTCAACTGTGATCTCCTCTGTCAGTCACACATTCAATTTCCCATCAGGAATAGTCACAATTTCTGCTGCAATACCAGCTGTCTCCTGAAGCTGTGCTGTAGAGTCTTCAGCAGCTGTGGGGCAAACAGCTTTGGACTCAGCTAAAGGAGGGTTAATAGGTTGGGCTGACACTTGTAGTTCCTCTGCAGGAAAGTCATTTTTTAATTGCAACTTTTGCTGCGCTGCAGCATCAGCAGGCACAGCATTCCTACACATGGGATTAGCAACATGATGGGGCACTATTCCTCCCACTGACACCAATGATGGGGCACTATTCCTCCCACTGATACCAATGATGGGGCACTATTCCTCCCACTGACACCAATGATGGGACACTATTCCTCCCACTGACACCAATGATGGGGCACTATTCCTCCCACTGATACCAATGATGGGACACTATTCCTCCCACTGACACCAATGATGGGACACTATTCCTCCCATTGATACCAATGATGGGGCACTATTCCTCCCACTGATACCAATGGTGGGGCACTATTCCTCCCACTGACACCAATGATGGGGCACTATTCCTCCCACTGATACCAACGATGGGACACTATTCCTCCCACTGACACCAATGATGGGACACTATTCCTCCCATTGATACCAATGATGGGGCACTATTCCTCCCACTGATACCAATGGTGGGGCACTATTCCTCCCACTGACACCAATGATGGGGCACTATTCCTCCCACTGATACCAATGATGGGACACTATTCCTCCTACTGACACCAATGATGGGACACTATTCCTCCCACTGATACCAATGATGGGGCACTATTCCCCCCACTGATACCAATGATGGGGCACTATTCCTTCCACTGACACCAATGATGGGGCACTATTCCTTTCACTGACACAAATGATGGGATACTATTCCTCCCACTGACACCAAGGATGGGCCACTATGCCTCCCATTGACACCAACGATGGGCCACTATTCCTCCCATTGACACCAATGATGGGCCACTATTCTTCTCACTGACACCAATGATGGGACACTATTCCTCCCAATGATGGGACACTATTTCTCTCACTGACACCAATGATGGGGCACTATTCCTCCCACTGACACCAATGAGGGGGCACTATTTCTCCCACTGACACCAGTGATGGGGCACAATTCCTCCCACTGATAACAATGATGGGGCACTATTCCTCCCACTGACACCAATGATGGGACACTATCCCTCCCACTGACACCAATGATGGGACACTATTCCTCCTACTGACACCAATGATGGGGCACTATTCCTCCCACCGACACCAATGATGGGGCACTATTCCTCCCACTGATAGCAATGATGGGCACTATTCTTCCCACTGATTCTGGGGTAGTTTCTACTCCCACTGGTCACAGTCCTGCCCCCCTAAGTCTGAAGGACAGTAAACTGGCCCTTTGTTTAGAAAGTTTTGGAGAACCCTGCCATAACCCATCCCCACAGGTGGACTTACCTGCAGTAGTTGTGGTCCCCGAGTCCCAGTTCTCCAGACGGGTCAGAATGGGTGTTGAAGCGGTGCTGGATGGTTTGGTTCCAGTAGAGACACCGGATGTCTTCTGCTCCGGCACGGTTCACGGAACCCCGATAATCCCTCCCATTCACCGTAAAACATTCCGAATGTTCTAATGTGACAATAGAGATTTGATTGTCAGCTCCCCGGGCCAGGCTTTATTATCTCATATGTACTATGCTGACACTGTAATAACTCTTCTTAGCTTTAACTTCAAAAGAATAAAAACTTCAAAGGCTGATCCATCTGCACAGCTGGCCTGACCCTCCCCCCACCGAGACCCATAACATCATTCTATCAATCCCACTTCAAAGGGGCCCAGGAGCCGCCCCAACACGCCGGGAGCCCCAGGCAGAAATGTGATGTAGGGACAAGACTTGGGATCAACTTGTGTCTACCAAGAGCAAAAAAACAATGGTGCAAATAGAACCAAACTTAACCCTTTATTTGTACACACCTGGGGGGGAGCCCTCACCCCTCACATAGAGGACAAGAGTCAGGAGCAGGAGAAACATCTTCCATGGAGGACAAGGAGACCCGACTATGGAAAAATAATTGGATCAATGATAAAAATACTACTACAAGACAGAGCAGTAATGTCTCCAGGACAGGAGCACCAGGAACCTCACCTGAAGAGTATGGAGGGACTTCCTGCTCATAGAAAGTCCACTAGGTCAGCATTCTTCGACCACTCAGGAGGATCTAAGTATGTGTTCTTTGGAAGAGAACCGGTCAGGGGGATCAAGCTATCTCTTCCTCAAGGTAGAACAGGTCAGGAGGGTCTAGATATCTCTATTTTCAGGGCAGAACCGGTCAGGAAAGTCTAGGTATTTCTTCTTCAGGGTAGAGACAGTCAGGAGGGTCAAGGTATCTCCTCCTCAGGGCAGAACCAGTCAGGAAGATCTAGGTGTCTCCTCTTCACGGCAGAACTAGTCAAGACGGTCTAGGTGTTTCTTCTTCAGGGTACAGCGAGTCAGGAGGATCTAGATATCTTTTTCTCAGGATAGAGCCAGTCAGGAGGGTCTAGGTGTCTCTTCTTCAAGGCAGAACCAGACAGGACAGTCTAGGTGTCTCTTCCTCATGGCAGAACCAGTGAGGAGGGTCCAGGTATCTCTTCCTCAGGGCAGAACCTGACAGGAGGATTTAGGTATCTTTTCCTCAGAGCAGAACCGGTCAGGGGGGTCTAGGTATCTCTTCTTCAGGGCAGAACCAGTCAGGGGGTCTAGAAATCTCTTCCTAAGGACAAAACCGGTCAGGAGGGTCTTGGTATCTCTTCTTTAAGGAAGAACCAGTCGGGGGGGTCTAGGTGTCATCTCTTCAAGGCAGAACCGATCAGAAGGGTCTAGGTATCGCTTCCTTAGGACAAAACTGGTCAGGAGGGTCTAGGAATCTCTTCTTCAATGCTAAACCAGTCAGGAGGGTCTAGGTTTCTTCTTCAAGGAAAAAACAGTCAGGAGGAGCTAAGTATCTCTTCCTCAGTCAGAACCGGTCAGCGGGGTCTAGGTGTCGCTTCCTTAGGGCAGAACCAGTCAGGATAGTCTAGGTATCTCTTCTTTAGGGCAGAACTGGTCAGGAGGATCTAGGTATCTCCACAGCCTTCAGTACGACCCCCTCTATCAGGAGAGCCAAGTGTCTCCTCACTGTGGTCTAGCGGTAGATCCCACTATCTTCTCTTAAGGAAGAGCTCCCAGTCCAGACATCATGATGGCATTTCAGAGTTCTTCAGTTTGAGACCCCCAGCCTACTCTATATATGTACTAATAGTGTACACAGCGATGATAGACCTCCACATCTCTGTATACTGCAATGCTAGACCCAAAATCTTCTCTATAGACAGCAATGATGGACCTCCAATCTTCTCTGTATACTGCGATGTTGGACCCCCAACCTTCTCGGTATACTGCGATGTCAGACCTCCAACCTTCTCTGTACACTGCGATGTCAGTCCTCCAACCCCCTCTGTATACTGCAATGTCAGTCCTCCAACCTTCTCTGTATACTGTAATGTCAGTCCTCCAACCTCCTCTGTATACTGCGATATCAGTCCTCCAACCTTCTCTGTATCCTGCGATATCAGACCTTCAATCTTCTCTGTATCCTGCGATATCAGACCTTCAACCTTCTCTGTATACTGCAATATCAGACCTTCAATCTTCTCTGTATACTGTGATGTCAGACCTCTAAACTTCTCCGTATACTGCGATTATGGCTCTCCAGCTCAGAATGAGTGTGGCGTCCTCTCTGAAGAGACTGAATGTGTTGGTATAAGTGGGAGGTTTCTAATGTGTACAGCACCTGCAGGTGACTCATGTCTCTACCTGTAGAGGTGTCTCATCTCCCCCCTGCAGGCAGCTGCCTCTCAGTTGGGATGAGCCGTCCTTAGAGCTCTGTAACCTTATTCCTAATAATTGGCTCAGGCACCTCCTGCTGTGTACATTGCTGTCCCACTATTCTGTCAGGTCTCCTCTACCCATCATCCTCATCCTCCAAGTTCATCTCTACCCCATCATCCTCATACTCTGGGTTCATCCTTTTAGGACTTTTGTGTTCTCTTTAATGGCCTGTGACCCGGAAACTCAGCACAGGCATAGTGGGAACCCCTCATAATGGGCACAGCGGGTGTACAGACCCTGGAACTCAGCACAGGGATGGTGGGAACCCCTCATAATGGGCACAGCGGGTGTACAGACCCTGGAACTCAGCACAGGGATGGTGGGAACCCCTCATAATGGGCACACCGGGTGTACAGACCAGGGAACTTAGCACAGGGATGGTGGGAAACTGCCATTCTGCTCCTTGACAGTGAGGTTGCTGGTTCCTTAGCTCCTGTGCTTCCAGACACCAGGGGCTAGAGTTGCTTCTCTGCCCCAGGAGTGAATGCGGATTCTGAGAAGGATCCCTGGATAGGCCTGTGGAAGATACTGGGCCTGGCCCAAGGAGTGATGAGTCCCTGTCTGCCTTTAGACAGAGGATTGTCGGTAAGCTGAAACGGATTGAGAAAGAAGAGGAGAAATTGTTGATTTTGATGGCTGAATTTAGGAAGAAAAAACAGATTTGTTCCAAACCATACAGCAAGAAGGGAGCAACTCTGAGGCCTGAGCTGAAGGACTTGGAACAAACTGTGAGGAAGCAGAAAGAATTGGTGATCTCTCTGAAGGAGAATAGTGGAATATTTAAAGAAAAATATAGAAATAAGGAATGATTTAACCGAATGAGGAGAGGAGCAGCTTCCTGCATAGAAAGTGACCCACTCAGTGAGGAGATGCAGGTACTGACAGAGTCAGCAGAGAGTGAGAAAGTGGGCCCGGAGGATGAGCCCAGCTCTTCAACACCTCAGCCATCTGCTGAGCCCTCAATGGCGGAGGCCCCTGTCTCCCTCCCTCTGCAGCAGCAACATGGAACATCTGAGCAGGAGGTTGAGGGAGGTACTGGCATGCTGGAATTCATCTGTAAGCTGGAATCCCCTCCTGATGCGGATTCCCCAGATGATGATGAGAAGATGGACACCGTTCCTCACCCCATGAAACAGAGACCTGTAGTGAGAGCAAGATCCACCATGAAGTCTGTAGAAGCTGGGGGGGGGGGGGGGGGAGTCTGATCCCACCGTCAGCCATGACATCGCAAAGGTAACAACACAGCAAGCAGGTACAGTCTGTGTGCAAGTTAGTGATGTGAACTTTATTAATGACGATGAGCTTGCTGAGGTTTGTAATGCTACGGGCAGTCAGCCCAGACCCATAGACAATGTATAGTATGAAGTGCAGTCTGAATTACCTGCTGAAAACAAAGCTTCAGATGGAACTGGTGAGAGTAACTGTCAGCTTCTGGGGGAAGAGTCTGCAGTGAGGAGCTCCATGGACAATACAGAGACTTTGCCTGGACCAGACACAGCGGCTGTTCCTGTGAATGGTGGAGGAGATGCTGGGTGCAGTAGTGCTACAACTCTCCAGGAGTCTGCAGTAATTAAGACTGTGATTGATCCCAGGAAAGAAGCTGAGTGTTCAGAGCAGGGGGAAAGGGCGGGTCCTGCCTCTGCTAATCAGAAGACTGCTATCCCAGCTGATTCATACTTGATTGTGTCTAAGCACAAGACTGCAAATGCTGGTGCTGTAAGAAAATTTTATGCTGGTGTTGCTGCTACAGGATCTGGGAAAGGGGAGCAAGTAGGGAAGGAATATGAAAATGTTTTATCTTTCTCCCTGGTTAAAAAGAGAAATGTTGTGCAGCTTAGATGGGAGAGTGGAGGACTTCCTCCGCATAGGACAGCGGTGGATAAAATCCTGCAGATGGGGTTTAGGCCCACGGATATCTTCGTCCTGATAAGTCCGGCAGGTTCCTATGAATATGATTTGTCATTTATTTGTCCGGAGTCTTTGGACATATTTTGGGAGAAGTATGAACACGTGTGTAGGGGCCTACCGGACTGGAAAGGGCTCATCCCAAAGCTTGTATCACGCCAGCCACTCTTTAAAATGGTGACAATTCTTGTCTGCAATGAGTCCATACCACAAGGGGATTTATCTGTATGGTTGAGAAGGTATGGAGACGTCCTGAGCCCTATAAAGATTTTGGACGATCGGGGAATATGGAAGGGGGGATGGTCTGTGCAGCTAAAATTAAAAGTAATTGACAATGTCGTCCAGCATCTGCCATCCTCAGCTTTCCTGGGGAGGGACAGGCTGACCATCTTATATCCAGGCCAGCCAAAGCTCTGCAATAAGTGTGGTGATAAAGGGCATCTTGCATCCTCCTGTCCAGTGATGAAGTGCTCTCTGTGTCAGGGTGTAGGACATTTGGCGAAGGATTGTAATATCATCAGGTGCAATGCAGTGAGACATCCTTACAGTGTCCTGAGGCAATGCACAACAATCCTGAGCTCATGAGAGAGTTCATCCGCATGGACATGGAGGATGCTCAGAGCTCAGCACCTGGGGTGCCTGTGAGTCCATCTGAGTCTGTGCCAATACCTAATGTGTCTCCCCAGTCTGTGCCAATACCTAATGTGTCTTCCCAGTCTGTGCCAATACCCAATGTGTCTGTGTCTTCCCAGTCTGTGCCAATACCCAGTATGCCTGTCTTCCCATTTGCCCCAGTCTGTGCCAATACTCAGTATGTCTGTGTCTTCCCAGTCTGTAGGTAAGGTTTCAGTTACCAAGAATGCGTCCAATCCTTCTGTGTCTTCTAAAATTGCAGAGGCAGCGAGAGGTGCTGAGGCAGGTACAGTGCCAGTCCCCCTCCCCCAGCGCTGCAAGGCTTCTATTGAGGATCATGGGGTGCAGAGGATGGTGGAGAGGCTGACCTAGTAGTAGGTAAGGGAAGGGAGAGTGGGGGGGAGGGGGGTGAAGGGGAGGATAGGTGTGGGGAGGCTGCTGACTCCGGTTTGTCCAAGGATGATATGGAGTGGTTGGAGGATAAAAGGAGGAGGAGGGGCAAAAGAAAGAAAGAAAAAAAAAAAAAAAAAAAGTACAGTTACCTTAAGTCCTAAGGTTTTGCCTTTGGAAAATAAGTTTGAAGTCCTGTCAGATGATGATGATGAATGGGACTCGTTGAATTCAGCGTTCTCTATGGATGAGGAGTACCAGGGTGCACCAAAGCGCGCTGGTTCTCCAGGGAGAGGGAGTAGTCAGTCTGAAATGTCTGCTTCAACTACCCTAATGGCAGTTCCCACTCCGTTTTTATAAAAGGCTCCATGCATGGTGACGGTGATGTTCCTTAGTCTGGCTCTCCCGTAGGAATTGTGTTGTGTGCAATTTGGTTTGTACCATTTATTATGTTCTTGTTTTGTATTATCATATTCAATTATTTTGTAAATATGTTTTATTTATTATGGTTTTATTGTATATAAGTTGTTTGTAAGATTTTTCAACAAACAAAATGAACCCCTCATAATGGGCACAGCGAGTGTACAGACCCGGGAACTCAGCACAGGGATGGTGGGAACCCCTCATAATGGGCACAGCGGGTGTACAGACCCGGGAACTCAGCACAGGGATGGTGAGAACCCCTCATAATGGGCACAGCGGGTGTACAGACCCGGGAACTCAGCACAGGGATGGTGGGAACCCCTCATAATGGGCACAGCGGGTGTACAGACCCGGGAACTCAGCACAGGGATGGTGAGAACCCCTCATAATGGGCACAGCGGGTGTACAGACCCGGGAACTCAGCACAGGGATGGTGAGAACCCCTCATAATGGGCACAGCGGGTGTACAGACCCGGGAACTCAGCACAGGGATGGTGAGAACCCCTCATAATGGGCACAGCGGGTGTACAGACCCGGGAACTCACCACAGGGATGGTGGGAACCCCTCATAATGGGCACAGCGGGTGTACAGACCCGGGAACTCAGCACAGGGATGGTGAGAACCCCTCATAATGGGCACAGCGGGTGTACAGACCCGGGAACTCAGCACAGGGATGGTGAGAACCCCTCATAATGGGCACAGCGGGCGTACAGACCCGGGAACTCAGCACAGGGATGGTGAGAACCCCTCATAATGGGCACAGCGGGCGTACAGACCCGGGAACTCAGCACAGGGATGGTGAGAACCCCTCATAATGGACACAGCGGGTGTACAGACCCGGGAACTCAGCACAGGGATGGTGAGAACCCCTCATAATGGACACAGCGGGTGTACAGACCCGGGAACTCAGCACAGGGATGGTGAGAACCCCTCATAATGGACACAGCGGGTGTACAGACCCGGGAACTCAGCACAGGGATGGTGAGAACCCCTCATAATGGGCACAGCGGGTGTACAGACCCGGGAACTCAGCACAGGGATGGTGAGAACCCCTCATAATGGGCACAGCGGGTGTACAGACCCGGGAACTCAGCACAGGGATGGTGAGAACCCCTCATAATGGACACAGCGGGTGTACAGACCCGGGAACTCAGCACAGGGATGGTGAGAACCCCTCATAATGGGCACAGCGGGCGTACAGACCCGGGAACTCAGCACAGGGATGGTGAGAACCCCTCATAATGGGCACAGCGGGCGTACAGACCCGGGAACTCAGCACAGGGATGGTGAGAACCCCTCATAATGGGCACAGCGGGCGTACAGACCCGGGAACTCAGCACAGGGATGGTGAGAACCCCTCATAATGGGCACAGCGGGCGTACAGACCCGGGAACTCACCACAGGGATGGTGGGAACCCCTCATAATGGGCACAGCGGGTGTACAGACCCGGGAACTCAGCACAGGGATGGTGAGAACCCCTCATAATGGGCACAGCGGGCGTACAGACCCGGGAACTCAGCACAGGGATGGTGAGAACCCCTCATAATGGGCACAGCGGGCGTACAGACCCGGGAACTCAGCACAGGGATGGTGAGAACCCCTCATAATGGGCACAGCGGGCGTACAGACCCGGGAACTCAGCACAGGGATGGTGAGAACCCCTCATAATGGACACAGCGGGTGTACAGACCCGGGAACTCAGCACAGGGATGGTGAGAACCCCTCATAATGGACACAGCGGGTGTACAGACCCGGGAACTCAGCACAGGGATGGTGAGAACCCCTCATAATGGACACAGCGGGTGTACAGACCCGGGAACTCAGCACAGGGATGGTGAGAACCCCTCATAATGGGCACAGCGGGCGTACAGACCCGGGAACTCAGCACAGGGATGGTGAGAACCCCTCATAATGGACACAGCGGGTGTACAGACCCGGGAACTCAGCACAGGGATGGTGAGAACCCCTCATAATGGGCACAGCGGGCGTACAGACCCGGGAACTCAGCACAGGGATGGTGAGAACCCCTCATAATGGGCACAGCGGGCGTACAGACCCGGGAACTCAGCACAGGGATGGTGAGAACCCCTCATAATGGGCACAGCGGGCGTACAGACCCGGGAACTCAGCACAGGGATGGTGAGAACCCCTCATAATGGGCACAGCGGGTGTACAGACCCGGGAACTCAGCACAGGGATGGTGAGAACCCCTCATAATGGGCACAGCGGGTGTACAGACCCGGGAACTCAGCACAGGGATGGTGAGAACCCCTCATAATGGGCACAGCGGGTGTACAGACCCGGGAACTCAGCACAGGGATGGTGGGAACCCCTCATAATGGGCACAGCGGGTGTACAGACCCGGGAACTAAGCACAGGGATGGTGAGAACCCCTCATAATGGGCACAGCGGGTGTACAGACCCGGGAACTCAGCACAGGGATGGTGGGAACCCCTCATAATGGGCACAGCGGGTGTACAGACCCGGGAACTCAGCACAGGGATGGTGGGAAGCCCTCATAATGGGCACAGCGATGGTGGGAACCCCTCATAATGGGCACAGCGGGTGTACAGACCCAGGAACTCAGCACAGGGATGGTGGGAACCCCTCATAATGGGCACAGCGGGTGTACAGACCCGGGAACTCAGCACAGGGATGGTGAGAACCCCTCATAATGGGCACAGCGGGTGTACAGACCCGGGAACTCAGCACAGGGATGGTGGGAACCCCTCATAATGGGCACAGCGGGTGTACAGACCCGGGAACTCAGCACAGGGATGGTGAGAACCCCTCATAATGGGCACAGCGGGTGTACAGACCCGGGAACTCAGCACAGGGATGGTGGGAACCCCTCATAATGGGCACAGCCGGTGTACAGACCCGGGAACTCAGATAAAAGAATGACATTCAGATTACAGGGACACACAATGCGGTCCACACTCCACATCTTTTATTGCTGGACCATGGCAGATGACATTATGTGACCTCATATACCAATGACATCACAATGAGAGCATTGATCTCCCCCCAGCGCACGTCCCGTATCCTGTATAATAAATAACGGTCATTCAGTCAATTAGGCTTCCATTGTATCTCCCATGCAGAGCCACACATGGGCGGGGGAGGAGCCAGATATGAGAGAGGGCGGGTCCACATAAAGTCAGACTTGGGAGGGGACAGGGTGAGTCTTCCTCAGAGCTTCAGTCTTCGTCTGAGCTTGACTCCTCATCTGACCCGTCAGCCACTGGAAATCGTAGGATGGCCGCCACTCCTGTCAGCTGGTTCAGTTCTGAAAAACAAAAACATCCACCATTCAATGACATGAAATCCCTTTATTATATCCACATATGGGTCAGCCTGTCCCTAGTACTCCGGGTACCGTCCCACATGGGTCAGCCTGTCCCTAGTACTCCGGGTACCGCCCCACATGGGTCAGCCTGTCCCTAGTACTCCGGGTACAGCCCCACATGGGTCAGCCTGTCCCTAGTACTCCGGGTACCGCCCCACATGGGTCAGCCTGTCCCTAGTACTCCGGGTACCGCCCCACATGGGTCAGCCTGTCCCTAGTACTCCGGGTACCGCCCCACATGGGTCAGCCTGTCCCTAGTACTCCGGGTACCGCCCCACATGGGTCAACCTGTCCCTAGTACACCCGGTACCGCCCCACATGGGTCAGCCTGTCCCTTGTACTCCAGGTACTGCCCCACATGGGTCAGCCTGTCCCTAGTACTCTGGGTACCACCCCACATGGGTCAGCCTGTCCCTAGTACTCCGGGTACCGCCCCACATGGGTCAGCCTGTCCCTAGTACTCTGGGTACCACCCCACATGGGTCAGCCTGTCCCTAGTACTCCGGGTACCACCTCTATGCCTGTCCCTAGTACTCTATTTACCCCTACATGGGTGTTTAGGCATCATTCAGGGTCAAAGTTAACACAAGCATTTAAATCCTGCTGCCTGTGCCATTCAACAAATCTAATCCCTCCTGACAGATCTACTAATAACCACCCCCCCTCCCCATAAGGCTACTTACGTTCTCCGGAGACGTGCAGGCTGGAGAATATCCTGAAACAAGAAGGAGAAGAGTAAAAACTCCCAGAATTCACTGCAGCCCACCCATGTGACCAACCGCAAGCAGGCAGATCCAAACATCCACCCCAGACTCCGACACACCCACACAGACCATGAAATATCATATGATATACGGTGATGTCACTCATTCAAATCACAAAGCTCCACCCCCCATAACAACCCCACCCCCAAGACAAACACACCCAAGTATTGCCTACTCCATCGTTTCCCCACCCACGTCATCTGCTTACCTCCTTCTGCCTAATAGCGCATGTGATGTCCTTACATAAAACTCTACCCTCCCAAGACACACCCCCAAGGAGCACCTGCTCTATCATTTCCTTGCACCTCCTTCTGTCCAATAGCTTCTGTGATGTCCCTACACAAAGTCCTGCCCCCAAGACACACACCCAAGCAGCATCTGCTCTATGATTTCCCCACCCACCTTCTTCTGCCCAATAGCTCCTGTGATATAACTACACAAAGCCCCACCCCTACATTATTACCCCACTTCCAAGACACACACTCAAGGAGCATCTGCTCTCAGCTTTCTCCACCGACCTCCTTTTGCCCAATAGCTCCTGTGATGTAACTACACAAAGCTCCACCCCTGGGTTATTGCCTCAGGACACATTCCAGAGGAGCATCTGCTCTTCTCCGCCCACATCATTCGCTCACCTCCTTCTGCCCAATGGCTTTTGTGATGTCCCTACGCAAAGCCCCAAGACACACACCTGAGGAGCATCTACCCTATCATTTCTATGCCCATGTCACCTGCTCACCTTCTTCTGCCAAATATCTCCTGTGATGTAACTAAACAAAGCCCCACCCCCGATTATCACCCCCCTCCAAGACACACACCCGAGGAGCATCTACTGTATCATTTCTCCACCCACGTCATCCGCTCAACTTTTGCCGAATGGCTTTTTGATGTCCCTACACAAAAGCACTGCCCCTTATTAAAACCCCACCTCCAAGGCACACACCCGAGGATGTTCTGCTCTATCATTTCCCCACCCACCTTACGGTTCCCCCGTTGTCTTTCACGCTGTCCACCAGTCTCACGTATCGGCTTCGTGTCGGCACATCCTGATGTCTGGAGGAGAGGATACAGAGTGTCAGGGAAGCTGCGGCCTACGCAACCAACAGGAGAGCACATTGTAGGTCAACCGCACTCACCTGAACAGCTCGTCTGTCACCAGCAACGTATCGATGGCCAGCCCCTCGTTAGCCCTCTCCACGTGTTTAATCCTAGGAAGGAAACATCAAGAGATGAGGAAGATGGCGAGAGCACAGGCCAGGGAGGAACAATTCTACTGGTGTCACACATGACAGACGTCCTGATGGAGGGACCATTCCCTGGGACCAGATGTTGTCTGCTAAGAAAATCTGCCCTTGAGTTCTCCACCCCAGAAGTGTGCACTGCGGTGATTGCTGGAGCATGAAACTCCACCCAGGACAGACTCCACCTTCACCACAACATTCCTGATGTAAGCCACAACTTTCTCTCTTTATCTCAACCCCAATCTGTCAACTGCTTCATTTAAAGTCCCAATGCCCCCCTTTTTCTCTCGTGCACCTGGGATCCAGGCACAATCCTGTGCTTCACTCAAAGTCCCAAAACCTCCCATTTCTACAATGAATTTGGCCCAAATGGCTGGTCAGAAGGAGGTCCAAAGAGCTAAGGGGACTAGCTTGGCTCTCCAGAATGTTAACTGGAAGTGTTAAATCTCAGAACTCTGCCCCAACCCAGAAGACTGACGTCCATTTTCCATTGTAAGGGGAGAAGACTGACAACCGGCAACAGCGGGAAAAGGAGCCACCATGACAAGGAAATCTTGACCGCCCCATGCCCTGGGAATGTCCCATTGCAGGTTTCCTGAGTAGAACCACTTCAAATGGGGACACCGCCAATCCCACCACCCACAAGTAGCTCCATGGAGAAGACCAACATCAGGAAGGGGGGTGGGATTTCTCCTGGGGCAGGAGGACATCCACCTAAACACTCCTGATACCCCCTCCCCCAATGATAAGCCACAAATTTGAATTTGGACCAGCTGACTGGTCAAAAGGATGTCCAATGAGGTAGACTGGTGGATGTTGATTGGAAGAGTTGAGTCTGAAGAGACCAACAACCCTGAAAAAACAGAGGGGTTAGAACTCTGCTCAACCCAGAAGACTAGCATCCATCTTTCATTGTAAGTGGAGAACAAAACTGCCCTTGGGCAACAGAAGCCACCATGACAAGGACATCTTGGTCCTTGCATGCAACCAAATCGTCCTGACTAGAGAAAGACTGTCCCACACCCTGGGAATGTTCCATTGCAGAACCACTTCAAAAGAGGACACCACCAATCCCACCACTCAGAATGTAGCTCCACAGGGAAGACTAATATCAAGATTGGAGTTGCCAAATTATGTCAACGTCTCCTGGAGCACGAGAACGTCCACCGTAACGCTCTTGATGTCCCCTCAATGTAGGCCTTGTCTGAATTTTGACCAGATGACTGGTCAGAAGGATGTCCAATGAGGTAGACAAAATTAGAACTGCTGGATGTTGATTGGAAGGGTTCATTCTGAAGAGACCAACAATCCTAAAGACACAGCACTCCACCCCAACCCAGAAGACTAGCGTCCATCTTCCATTGTAAGGGGAGAACCGGTCTGACAACCATCAATGGTGGGGACTAAAGCCACCATGACAAGGACATCTTGGTACCTGGATATAACCAAACCAAAGAACGACTGTCCCACCCTGAGAATGTTCCATTGCAAGATTCCTGAGTAGAACAGAGCCGACGGAACCACTTTGAACGGAGACACCACCAATTTCACCACTAACATTCAGCTCCATAGGGAAGACCAACGTCAGGATTGGAGTTGCTGAACTTCACCCTGCAGCTAGGTCAGCTTCTCCTGGGTCAGGAGACCATCTACCTGAAGGGTATCCAGAAGCATTAAGTATTCCAATCTAAATGGGCAATTGTAATTAAAGCTTTACCAGCAACTAAATGGTGAGAGGGTCTATCTACACAAACCATCAAACTTACAGTGTCTTGAAAAAGTATTCATAGCAATTGAAATTTTCCACGTTTTGTCATATTATAACTAAAAAAATGTAAATGTATTTTATGTGATAGACCAACACAAAGTGTCACATAATTGTGAAGTGGAAGGAAAATGTTACAAATAAATGTGAAAAGTGTGGAGGGGCATTTGTATTCAGCTCCCTTTACTCTGATACCCCTAACTAAAATCTAGTGGAACCAATTGCCTTCAGAAGTCACCTAATTAGTAAATAGAGTCCACCTGTGTGTCATTTAATCTCAGTATAAATACAGCTGTTCTGTGAAGCCCTCAGAGGTTTGTTAGAGAACCTTAGTGAACAAACAGCATCATGAAGGCCAAGGAACACACCAGACAGGTCAGGGATAAAGTTGTGGAGAAGTATAAAGCAGGGTTAGGTTATTAAGAATCTCCCAAGCTTTGAACATCTCATGGAGCTCTGTTCAATCCATCATCAGAAAATGGAAAGAGTATGGCACCTCTGCAAGCCTACCAAGACATGGCCGTCCACCTAAACTGACCGGCCGGGCAAGGAGAGCATTCATCAGAGAAGAGCCAAGAGGTCCATGGTAACTCTGGAGGAGCTGCAGAGATCCACAGCTCAGGGGGGAGAATCTGTCCACAGGACAACTATTAGTCGTGTTCTCCACAAATCTGCCCTTTATGGAAGAGTGACAAGAAGAAAGACATTGGTGAAAGAAAGTCATAAGAAGTCCTGTTTGTAGTTTGTGAGAAGCCATGTGGAGGACACAGCAAACATGTGGAAGAAGGTGATCTGGTCAGAGGAGACCAAAATTCAACTTTATGGTCTAAAAGTAAAACGTTATGTGTGGGGAAAACTAACACTGCACATCACCCTGAACACACCATCCCCACCGTGAAACATGGTGGTGGCAGCATCATGTGGTGGGGATGCTTTTCTTCAGCAGGGACAGGGAAGCTGGTCAGAGTTGATGGGAAGATGGATGGAGACAAATACAGGACAATCTTAGAAGAAAACCTGTTATGCCCCGTACACACGGTCGGATATTGATCGGACATTCCGACAACAAAATCCTAGGATTTTTTCCGACATACGTTGGCTCAAACTTGTCTTGCATACACACGATCGCACAAAGTTTTCGGAAAATTTGATCGATCTGAACGCGGTGACGTAAAACAAATACATCGGGACTATAAACGGGGCAGTAGCCAATAGCCTTTGTCTCTTAATTTATTCTGAGCATGCGTCAGATTTGTGTACACACGATCGGAATTTAACCGATCGGATTTTGTTGTCGGAAAATTTTATATCCTGCTCTCAAACTTTGTGTGTCGGAAATTCCGACGGAAAAAGTACGATGGGGCCCACACACGATCAGAATTTCCGACAACACAATCCGATCGCACTTTTTCCATCGGAAAATCCAACCGTGTGTACAGGGCATTAGAGTCTACAAAAGACCGGGGCGGAGGTTCACCTTCCAGCAGGACAACGACCCGAAACATCCAGCCAGAGCTACAATGGAATGGTTTAGATCAAAGCATATTCATGTGTTAGAATGGCCCAGTCACAGTCCAGACCTAAATCACATTGAGAATCTGTGGCAAGACTTGAAAATTGCTGTTCACAGACGCTCTCCATCCAATCTGACAGAGCTTGAGATATTTTACAAAGAAGAATGGGCAGAAATGTCCTCTCTAGATGTGCAAAGCTGGTAGAGACATCCCCAAAAAGACTTGTAGAGAAAGGGGGTTCTACAAAGTATTGACTCCGGGGGGCGCCATACAAATGTCCCCCCCCCACACTTTTCACATATTTATTTGTATCATTTTCCTTCCACTTCACAATTATGTGACACTTTGTGTTGGTCTATCACATAAAATCCCAATAAAATACATTTATGTTTTTGGTTGTAACAAAATGTGTGAGAATTTCAAGGGGTATGAATACTTTTTCAAGACACTGTATGTTCAACCAGACCAGTCACATGACATTGTTGTCCGTAAAGAAGATTGTACCATGAGATGGGCAGTGTTGTGAGGGCTCTGCGTGCAGAAGGGAAGGGTGAAGATAGAGATATCAGACACGTCCATCCTAGAGCAGTGTCCCATGACAGGGGAAGACTTCAGAGCGGAGCTGTGCTGGTTTGGGTGGAGCAGAGCGGGTGCAGACATGTTGGTGCTCTGGCAGAGGGTGAAGGGGGTTTTCTCAGTACACCAGATGTTCGCTCTGCGAGGCAGGGTGGGTGCCCAGGACCAGAGCCAGGGATCAGGGTGTGGCGATACGGAGGAGCAGATAAGGATCTGCAGGTGAGAACGACTGATAACCCTGGGGGCGTCACATCTCCCATGACCTAACCTGCTCCCAAGAAAACAGGAAACACGAGACATACATCATAAACGCATGGATTTCCCCAGCACAATATGGCCTATTTATCATGGTGGACACGGCTACCACAGGGGGACAGAGGGAGAGGACACCGTCTGGAGGGACAGAGGGAGGAGGACATAAGCTCAGAGATAGAAGATGGCATAGATCTGGGGGGCAGAAGAAGGGTCTTACCCATAGAACGCCCGGTCAGGCTCATGCTGCAGCATTTTGTAGAAGTCGGACAGGGCTTTAATTTCAGCAGCTGCCTGAAATCATGAAAAAAAGGCCATTAGTTTGCCAGTGTAGAGAGAAGGAAAGATGGAGGGCGACACGGGGGGACGACACACAGCTGGAGGGCGACACGGGGGGACGACACACAGCTGGAGGGCGACACGGGGGGACGACACACAGCCGGAGGGCGACACGGGGGGACGACACACAGCCGGAGGGCGACACGGGGGGACGACACACAGCCGGAGGGCGACACGGGGGGACGACACACAGCCGGAGGGCGACACGGGGGGACGACACACAGCTGGAGGGCGACACGGGGGGGGGGGGACAACGACACACAGCTGGAGGACGACACACAGCTGGAGGGCGACACGGGCGACGACGACACACAGCTGGAGGGCGACACGGGCGACGACGACACACAGCTGGAGGGCGACACGGGCGACGACGACACACAGCTGGAGGGCGACACGGGCGACGACGACACACAGCTGGAGGGCGACGACGACACACAGGGGGGGGGGGGACACACAGCTGGAGGGCGACACGGTGGGGGGGGACACACAGCTGGAGGGCGACACGGTGGGGGGGGACACACAGCTGGAGGGCGACACGGTGGGGGGGACACACAGCTGGAGGGCGACACGGTGGGGGGGACACACAGCTGGAGGGCGACACGGTGGGGGGGCGACACACAGCTGGAGGGCGACACGGAGGGGGGGCGACACACAGCTGGAGGGCGACACGGAGGGGGGGGCGACACACAGCTGGAGGGCGACACGGAGGGGGGGGCGACACACAGCTGGAGGGCGACACGGAGGGGGGGGCGACACACAGCTGGAGGGCGACACGGAGGGGGGGCGACACACAGCTGGAGGGCGACACACAGCTGGAGGGCGACACGGAGGGGGGGGACGGGACGACGACACACAGCTGGAGGACGACACACAGCTGGAGGGCGACACGGGCGACGACGACACACAGCTGGAGGGCGACGATGACACACAGCTGGAGGGCGACGACGACACACAGGGGGGGGGGACACACAGCTGGAGGGCGACACGGGGGGGGGGGGGGACACACAGCTGGAGGGCGACACGGGGGGGGGGGGACACACACAGCTGGAGGGCGACACGGAGGGGGGGCGGGACACACAGCTGGAGGGCGACACGGAGGGGGGGCGACACACAGCTGGAGGGCGACACGGAGGGGGGGGGCGACACACAGCTGGAGGGCGACACACAGCTGGAGGGCGACACGGAGGGGGGGGACGGGACGACGACACACAGCTGGAGGACGACACACAGCTGGAGGGCGACACGGGCGACGACGACACACAGCTGGAGGGCGACACGGGCGACGACGACACACAGCTGGAGGGCGACGACGACACACAGGGGGGGGGGACACACAGCTGGAGGGCGACACGGGGGGGGGACACACAGCTGGAGGGCGACACGGTGGGGGGGGACACACAGCTGGAGGGCGACACGGTGGGGGGGACACACAGCTGGAGGGCGACACGGGCGACGACGACACACAGCTGGAGGGCGACACGGGCGACGACGACACACAGCTGGAGGGCGACACGGGCGACGACGACACACAGCTGGAGGGCGACACGGGCGACGACGACACACAGCTGGAGGGCGACGACGACACACAGGGGGGGGGGGACACACAGCTGGAGGGCGACACGGTGGGGGGGGACACACAGCTGGAGGGCGACACGGTGGGGGGGGACACACAGCTGGAGGGCGACACGGTGGGGGGGACACACAGCTGGAGGGCGACACGGTGGGGGGGACACACAGCTGGAGGGCGACACGGTGGGGGGGCGACACACAGCTGGAGGGCGACACGGAGGGGGGGCGACACACAGCTGGAGGGCGACACGGAGGGGGGGGCGACACACAGCTGGAGGGCGACACGGAGGGGGGGGCGACACACAGCTGGAGGGCGACACGGAGGGGGGGGCGACACACAGCTGGAGGGCGACACGGAGGGGGGGGCGACACACAGCTGGAGGGCGACACACAGCTGGAGGGCGACACGGAGGGGGGGGACGGGACGACGACACACAGCTGGAGGACGACACACAGCTGGAGGGCGACACGGGCGACGACGACACACAGCTGGAGGGCGACGACGACACACAGCTGGAGGGCGACGACGACACACAGGGGGGGGGGACACACAGCTGGAGGGCGACACGGGGGGGGGGGGGGGGACACACAGCTGGAGGGCGACACGGGGGGGGGGACACACACAGCTGGAGGGCGACACGGAGGGGGGGCGGGACACACAGCTGGAGGGCGACATGGTGGGGGGGCGACACACAGCTGGAGGGCGACACGGAGGGGGGGCGACACACAGCTGGAGGGCGACACGGAGGGGGGGGCGACACACAGCTGGAGGGCGACACACAGCTGGAGGGCGACACGGAGGGGGGGGACGGGACGACGACACACAGCTGGAGGACGACACACAGCTGGAGGGCGACACGGGCGACGACGACACACAGCTGGAGGGCGACACGGGCGACGACGACACACAGCTGGAGGGCGACGACGACACACAGGGGGGGGGGGACACACAGCTGGAGGGCGACACGGGGGGGGGACACACAGCTGGAGGGCGACACGGTGGGGGGGGACACACAGCTGGAGGGCGACACGGTGGGGGGGACACACAGCTGGAGGGCGACACGGTGGGGGGGACACACAGCTGGAGGGCGACACGGTGGGGGGGCGACACACAGCTGGAGGGCGACACGGAGGGGGGGGCGACACACAGCTGGAGGGCGACACGGAGGGGGGGGGGCGACACACAGCTGGAGGGCGACACGGAGGGGGGGGCGACACACAGCTGGAGGGCGACACGGAGGGGGGGGCGACACACAGCTGGAGGGCGACACGGAGGGGGGGGCGACACACAGCTGGAGGGCGACACGGAGGGGGGGGCGACACACAGCTGGAGGGCGACACGGAGGGGGGGCGACACACAGCTGGAGGGCGACACGGAGGGGGGGGCGACACACAGCTGGAGGGCGACACGGAGGGGGGGGCGACACACAGCTGGAGGGCGACACGGAGGGGGGGGCGACACACAGCTGGAGGGCGACACGGAGGGGGGGGCGACACACAGCTGGAGGGCGACACGGAGGGGGGGGCGACACACAGCTGGAGGGCGACACGGAGGGGGGGGCGACACACAGCTGGAGGGCGACACGGAGGGGGGGGCGACACACAGCTGGAGGGCGACACGGAGGGGGGGGCGACACACAGCTGGAGGGCGACACGGAGGGGGGGGGCGACACACAGCTGGAGGGCGACACGGAGGGGGGGCGACACACAGCTGGAGGGCGACACGGAGGGGGGGCGACACACAGCTGGAGGGCGACACGGAGGGGGGGCGACACACAGCTGGAGGGCGACACGGAGGGGGGGCGACACACAGCTGGAGGGCGACACGGAGGGGGGGCGACACACAGCTGGAGGGCGACACGGAGGGGGGGCGACACACAGCTGGAGGGCGACACGGAGGGGGGGCGACACACAGCTGGAGGGCGACACGGAGGGGGGGCGACACACAGCTGGAGGGCGACACGGAGGGGGACGACACACAGCTGGAGGGCGACACGGAGGGGGACGACACACAGCTGGAGGGCGACACGGAGGGGGACGACACACAGCTGGAGGGCGACACGGAGGGGGACGACACACAGCTGGAGGGCGACACGGAGGGGGACGACACACAGCTGGAGGGCGACACGGAGGGGGACGACACACAGCTGGAGGGCGACACGGAGGGGGACGACACACAGCTGGAGGGCGACACGGAGGGGGACGACACACAGCTGGAGGGCGACACGGAGGGGGACGACACACAGCTGGAGGGCGACACGGAGGGGGACGACACACAGCTGGAGGGCGACACGGAGGGGGACGACACACAGCTGGAGGGCGACACGGAGGGGGACGACACACAGCTGGAGGGCGACACGGGGGGACGACACAGCTGGAGGGCGACACGGGGGTGGGGGGGCACGCTCACCTTTGTATCTGCTAGCCTGGAAGTGACAGCGGGATCAGTCAGAACCTCTGAAAATACAAAATGTGAAAAGAACGTTTGATTATACTACACAGAATAAGAACAAAAACAGACAAACTCCACTTTATATGTCCCTGTCACCCCCACCCTGCCAATGCCAGGGGGACTTTATATGGCATTCCACACTGCCCCCCACTGGAGGGGGGGGGGGGGTGTTTTGCCACATCTGGAGATGATGAACCTGAGTCAGCTATGTGAGGAGTACCTGTGTCCAGAGGAACTGTGGGGGTCCTGTGAGGGAGTCCATCAAGTTTAAGTTTAAAAAGCAAACTTATTGTAGTTCACTTACAATTAGTCATCATGATGTGTAAAACTGCGGCTCTCAGCGTGCTTCCATCTCCCCGCCTGACGTGTTTCATCCAACCGGATTTCATCAGAGCCTCTGATGGCGGGGAGATGGAAGCACGCTGAGAGCCGCGGTTTTACACATCATGATGACTAATTGTAAGTGAACTACAATAAGTTTGCTTTTTAAACTTGACAGGCTTCACTATTGCTTTTCTTTTCATTTGGGTATCGCTGACCTATTGACTGGACAATCTACTCTGGCTCTGGAGTTCGTGATTTTGGTGGCTTTATGTGAAAAAGTGCCCATTATATCTTATGATCGGATCCGTTTCTATTCACCATCAGTGTTGGGAGAAGTGATGCTTTGGGATTATTATATGCCTATTTATCACAATTTTCTGGTAAGCAGATTGGATTCACATTGGGTGTGGTGCGCCTTTCCATACACACTGAAGCTGGTGAAGGGTCCTTTCACATGTATCCCTTTATGGAAAGATCGGTTATTTGAAACAAGCGCTGCATTTGGACTTTTATTTATTATTGTTTGACGATCAACAAACTGTGCTGGCTGCTTTTATAGATAATATATTATAGTAAAAGCGGATACCCACCCTCTTTTTTCTTTTAACCTGTGTTGGAGTACCCGTGTCTGGAGAAGCTGTGGGAGTACCTGTGAGGGAGTACCTTTGTCTGGAGGAGCTGTGGGAGTGCCTGTGTCTGGAGGAGCTGTGAGGGAGTGCCTGTGTCTGGAGGAGCTGTGGGAGTGCCTGTGTCTGGAGTACCTGTGAGGGAGTGCCTGTGTCTGGAGTACCTGTGAGGGAGTGCCTGTGTCTGGAGTACCTGTGAGGGAGTGCCTGTGTCTGGAGTACCTGTGAGGGAGTGCCTGTGTCTGGAGTACCTGTGAGGGAGTGCCTGTGTCTGGAGTACCTGTGAGGGAGTGCCTGTGTCTGGAGGAGCTGTGGGAGTGCCTGTGTCTGGAGGAGCTGTGGGAGTGCCTGTGTCTGGAGGAGCTGTGGGAGTGCCTGTGTCTGGAGGAGCTGTGGGAGTGCCTGTGTCTGGAGGAGCTGTGGGAGTGCCTGTGTCTGGAGGAGCTGTGGGAGTGCCTGTGTCTGGAGGAGCTGTGGGAGTGCCTGTGTCTGGAGGAGCTGTGGGAGTGCCTGTGTCTGGAGGAGCTGTGGGAGTGCCTGTGTCTGGAGGAGCTGTGGGACTGCCTGTGTCTGGAGGAGCTGTGGGACTGCCTGTGTCTGGAGGAGCTGTGGGAGTACCTGTGAGGGAGTACCTTTGTCTGGAGGAGCTGTGGGAGTACCTGTGTCTGGAGGAGCTGTGGGAGTGCCTGTGTCTGGAGGAGCTGTGGGAGTGCCTGTGTCTGGAGGAGCTGTGGGAGTGCCTGTGTCTGGAGGAGCTGTGGGAGTGCCTGTGTCTGGAGGAGCTGTGGGAGTGCCTGTGTCTGGAGGAGCTGTGGGAGTGCCTGTGTCTGGAGGAGCTGTGGGAGTGCCTGTGTCTGGAGGAGCTGTGGGAGTGCCTGTGTCTGGAGGAGCTGTGGGAGTGCCTGTGTCTGGAGGAGCTGTGGGAGTGCCTGTGTCTGGAGGAGCTGTGGGACTGCCTGTGTCTGGAGGAGCTGTGGGACTGCCTGTGTCTGGAGGAGCTGTGGGACTGCCTGTGTCTGGAGGAGCTGTGGGACTGCCTGTGTCTGGAGGAGCTGTGGGACTGCCTGTGTCTGGAGGAGCTGTGGGAGTGCCTGTGTCTGGAGGAGCTGTGGGACTGCCTGTGTCTGGAGGAGCTGTGGGACTGCCTGTGTCTGGAGGAGCTGTGGGACTGCCTGTGTCTGGAGGAGCTGTGGGACTGCCTGTGTCTGGAGGAGCTGTGGGAGTGCCTGTGTCTGGAGGAGCTGTGGGACTGCCTGTGTCTGGAGGAGCTGTGGGACTGCCTGTGTCTGGAGGAGATGTGGGAGTGCCTGTGTCTGGAGGAGCTGTGGGAGTACCTGTGTCTGGAGGAGATGTGGGAGTGCCTGTGTCTGGAGGAGATGTGGGAGTGCCTGTGTCTGGAGGAGCTGTGGGAGTGCCTGTGTCTGGAGGAGCTGTGGGAGTGCCTGTGTCTGGAGGAGATGTGGGAGTGCCTGTGTCTGGAGGAGATGTGGGAGTGCCTGTGTCTGGAGGAGCTGTGGGAGTGCCTGTGTCTGGAGGAGCTGTGGGAGTACCTGTGAGGGAGTACCTTTGTCTGGAGGAGCTGTGGGAGTACCTGTGTCTGGAGGAGCTGTGGGAGTACCTGTGTCTGGAGGAGCTGTGGGAGTGCCTGTGTCTGGAGGAGCTGTGGGAGTACCTTTGTCTGGAGGAGCTGTGGGAGTGCCTGTGTCTGGAGGAGCTGTGGGAGTGCCTGTGTCTGGAGGAGCTGTGGGAGTGCCTGTGTCTGGAGGAGCTGTGGGAGTGCCTGTGTCTGGAGGAGCTGTGGGAGTGCCTGTGTCTGGAGGAGCTGTGGGACTGCCTGTGTCTGGAGGAGCTGTGGGACTGCCTGTGTCTGGAGGAGCTGTGGGACTGCCTGTGTCTGGAGGAGCTGTGGGAGTGCCTGTGTCTGGAGGAGCTGTGGGACTGCCTGTGAGGGAGTACCTGTGTCTGGAGGAGCTGTGGGAGTACCTGTGTCTGGAGGAGATGTGGGAGTGCCTGTGTCTGGAGGAGATGTGGGAGTGCCTGTGTCTGGAGGAGCTGTGGGAGTACCTGTGTCTGGAGGAGCTGTGGGAGTACCTGTGTCTGGAGGAGCTGTGGGAGTACCTGTGTCTGGAGGAGCTGTGGGAGTACCTGTGAGGGAGTGCTTGTGTCTGGAAGAGCTGTGGGAGTACCTGTGTCTGGAGGAGCTGTGGGAGTACCTGTGAGGGAGTACTTGTGTCTGGAGGAGCTGTGGGAGAACCTGTGCTGGAATACTTGTGTCTGGAGGAGCTGTGGGAGTACCTGTGAGGGAGTACTTGTGTCTGGAGGAGCTGTGGGAGTACCTGTGTGGGAGTACCTGTGTCTGGAGGAGCTGTGGGAGTACCTGTGAGGGAGTGCTTGTGTCTGGAGGAGCTGTGGGAGTACCTGTGAGGGAGTGCTTGTGTCTGGAGGAGCTGTGGGAGAACCTGTGAGGGAGTGCTTGTGTCTGGAGGAGCTGTGGGAGTACCTGTGAGGGAGTACTTGTGTCTGGAGGAGCTGTGGGAGTACCTGTGAGGGAGTGCTTGTGTCTGGAGGAGCTGTGAGAGAACCTGTGAGGGAGTGCTTGTGTCTGGAGGAGCTGTGTGAGTACTTGTGTCTGGAGGAGCTGTGGGAGTACCTGTGAGGGAGTACTTGTGTCTGGAGGAGCTGTGGGAGTACCTGTGAGGGAGTGCTTGTGTCTGGAGGAGCTGTGGGAGTACCTGTGAGGGAGTACTTGTGTCTGGAGGAGCTGTGGGAGTACCTGTGAGGGAGTGCTTGTGTCTGGAAGAGCTGTGGGAGTACCTGTGAGGGAGTGCTTGTGTCTGGAGGAGCTGTGGGAGTACCTGTGAGGGAGTGCTTGTGTCTGGAGGAGCTGTGAGAGAACCTGTGAGGGAGTGCTTGTGTCTGGAGGAGCTGTGTGAGTACTTGTGTCTGGAGGAGCTGTGGGAGTACCTGTGAGGGAGTACTTGTGTCTGGAGGAGCTGTGGGAGTACCTGTGAGGGAGTGCTTGTGTCTGGAGGAGCTGTGGGAGTACCTGTGAGGGAGTACTTGTGTCTGGAGGAGCTGTGGGAGTACCTGTGAGGGAGTGCTTGTGTCTGGAGGAGCTGTGGGAGTACCTGTGAGGGAGTACTTGTGTCTGGAGGAGCTGTGGGAGTACCTGTGAGGGAGTGCTTGTGTCTGGAAGAGCTGTGGGAGAACCTGTGAGGGAGTGCTTGTGTCTGGAGGAGCTGTGGGAGTACCTGTGAGGGAGTACTTGTGTCTGGAGGAGCTGTGGGAGTACCTGTGAGGGAGTGCTTGTGTCTGGAGGAGCTGTGGGAGTACCTGTGAGGGAGTGCTTGTGTCTGGAGGAGCTGTGGGAGTACCTGTGAGGGAGTGCTTGTGTCTGGAGGAGCTGTGGGAGTACCTGTGAGGGAGTGCTTGTGTCTGGAGGAGCTGTGGGAGTACCTGTGAGGGAGTACTTGTGTCTGGAGGAGCTGTGGGAGTACCTGTGAGGGAGTGCTTGTGTCTGGAGGAGCTGTGGGAGTACCTGTGAGGGAGTGCTTGTGTCTGGAGGAGCTGTGGGAGTACCTGTGAGTGAGTGCTTGTGTCCAGATGAGCTGTGCACTTGCAGGAACTTCCCTCTGTTTTCCAGGATCGTCTTCAGATCTTGTTTCACGGCTCGAAGGAAAAGGAACTCGCAGAACTGTTCCCGGACAAACCCTGGAGATGCCACCAAAACCACCTTCACCACTGAGGAGGACAAGAACAAGATTGCAGGGAGGGGTGAGATAAGCAGAAACGATGGTGGGGGGAAAACGACAGACGGGCAGAGCTGGGGTCGGGGGTTCAGGAGGGACAGACTGACATGCGGAGCTCAGAGGAACACGCAGGAAACAGTGAGGACTTACCATCAAAGTTGATGTGACGGATAATTCCCTGCATGACCTGTTCATAGAACTTATCCAGAGCCTGAGAGACAGACAAGATGCACAAAAGATAATATGAAGGACCAAATCAAGGGAAGGTGTCCAAGAGAGGCATATGGGAAGACAAGATGGAGGATGGGATCAAGGGAAGATGTCAACGAGAGGCACACAGGAAGACAAGATGAAGGATCAAATTGAAGGAAAGATGTTCAAAAGAGGCACACAGGTAGATAAGATGGAGGACCAAAACAAGGGGAGATGTCCAAGAGAGGCACAGGGCAAGATAAGTTGGTGGACCGAATCAAGGGAAGATGGAGGACCACCAAATCATGGGGAGATGTCCAAGAGGTGCACAGGAGAATATGGAGGACCTAATCAAGGGAAGAGGTACACAAGAAGTCAAGACTAAGGACATGAGGCACACAGGAAGCTATGATGGAGCATGGGACCAAGGGATGGCACCAGAGAGGTACATGGGAGGAGAAAAGGGATGATGGGATCAAGGGAATGTGTTTAAGAGGCACACAGGAAGAAAACATGGAGGACGGGAGACACACGTGAGGACAGAATCACGGGAAGGTGTCAGGGAGAGTCACAGAAGATAGAATGCAGCCAATCACTGGGCACCTTTTCATGTTGGGTGCAGTTACCCCTCCTCTTGCGCGGGATGTTTGTCTCTATCTTGGCACGGAGGAGAGTCATACTGGGTGTGACCAGACAGATGTGGGCGAGTCCTTCCTGCATGACCACTGCCGCAACATCAGCACTGAAGGCGGGGTCACAGGCCTGCTCTAAGGAAAGAGAGTTTTTTTTTTAGAGGAAGGGCATCCAATCATCATCTACCGGGCTCAGTACCACTGTATGCCACCCTCTGCCCGCACTTACCGTACTCATCATCTACCGGGCTCAGTACCAATGTATGCCACCCTCTACCAGCACCCACTCATCTACCGGGCTCAGTACCACTGTATGCCACCCTTTGCCTGCACTTACCGTACTCATCATCTACCGGGCTCAGTACCAATGTATGCCACCCTCTACCAGCACCCACTCATCTACCGGCTCAGTACCAATGTATGCCACCCTCTACCGGCACTCACTCATCATCTACCGGGCTCAGTACCAATGTATGCCACCCTCTACCGGCACTCACTCATCATCTACCGGGCTCAGTACCGATGTATGCCCACCCTTTGCCCGCACCTACTCATCATCTACCGGGCTCAGTACCAATGTATGCCTCCCTCTGCCCGCACCCACTCATCATCTACCGGGCTCAGTACCAATGTATGCCACTCTCTGCCGGCACCCACTCATCTATCAGGCTCAGTACCGATGTATGCCACCCTCTGCCCGCACCCACACATCATCTATCAGACTCAGTACCAATGTATGCCACCCTCTGCTGGCACCCACTCATCATCTATCAGACTCAGTACCGATGTATACCACCCTCTTCCGGCACCCACTCATCATCTATTGGGCTCAGTACCGATGTATGCCACCCTCTTCCGGCACCCACTCATCTATCGGGCTCAGTACCAATGTATGCCTCCCTCTGCCCGCACCCACTCATCATCTACCGGGCTCAGTACCAATGTATGCCACTCTCTGCCGGCACCCACTCATCTATCAGGCTCAGTACCGATGTATGCCACCCTCTGCCCGCACCCACACATCATCTATCAGACTCAGTACCAATGTATGCCACCCTCTGCTGGCACCCACTCATCATCTATCAGACTCAGTACCGATGTATACCACCCTCTTCCGGCACCCACTCATCATCTATTGGGCTCAGTACCGATGTATGCCACCCTCTTCCGGCACCCACTCATCTATCGGGCTCAGTACCGATGTATGCCACCCTCTTCCGGCACCCACTCATCTATCGGGCTCAGTACCAATGTATGCCACCCTCTGTCCGCACCCACTCATCATCTACCGGGCTCAGTACCAATGTATGCCTCCCTCTGTCCGCACCCACTCATCATCTACCGGGCTCAGTACCAATGTATGCCACCCTCTGTCCGCACCCACTCATCATCTACCGGGCTCAGTACCAATGTATGCCTCCCTCTGCCAGCACCCACTCATCATCTACTGGGCTCAGTACCGATGTATGCCACCCTCTGCTGGCACCCACTCATCATCTATCAGGCTCAGCACCGATGTATGGGTGCCGGCAGAGGGTGGCATACATCGGTACTGAGCCCAGTAGATGATGAGTGGGTGCTGGCAGAGGGAGGCATACATCGGTGCTGAGATTGATAGATGAGTGGTTGCCGACAGAGGGTGGCACTCATCATCTATCAGGCTCAGCACCGATGTATGCCTCCCTCTGCCCGCACCCACTCATCATCTACTGGGCTCAGCACCGATGTATGCCTTCCTCTGCCGGCACCCACTCATCATCTACTGGGCTCAGCACCAATGTATGCCACCCTCTGCCGGCACCCACTCATCCATCGGGCTCAGTACAAATGTATGCCTCCCTCTGCTGGCACCCACTCATCCATCGGGCTCAGTACCGATGTATGCCACCCTCTGCTGGCACCCACTCATCCATTGGGCTCAGTACCGATGTATGCCACCCTTTGCCCGCACTTACCGTACTCATCATCTACCGGGCTCAGTACCAATGTATGCCTCCATCTACCGGCACCTACTCATCATCTACCGGGCTCAGGACCGATATATGGGTGCCGGCAGAGGGTGGCATACATCGGTACTGAGCCTGATAGATGATGAGTGGGTGCTGGCAGAGGGAGGCATACATCGGTACTGAGCCTGATAGATGATGAGTGGGTGCTGGCAGAGGATGGCATACATTGGTGCTGAGCCCAGTAGATGATGAGTGGGTGCCGGCAGAGGGTGGCACTCATCTATCAGGCTCAGTACCGATGTATGCCTTCCTCTGCCGGCACCCACTCATCATCTATCAGGCTTAGTACCGATGTATGCCACCCTCTGCCGGCACCCACTCATCATCTATCAGCCTCAGTACTGATGTATGCCACCCTCTGCCGGCAACCAATCATCTATCAGGCTCAGTACTGATGTATGCCACCCTCTGCCGGCACCCACTCATCATCTATCAGGCTCAGTACCGATGTATGCTGTACTCTTGACCCCAGTGTGTGAAGATCACAAGGACTATTCATAGTAACAATGTGTGCACTTTGAGTAGGGTGCGGACCGATGGTCCTCTCTTACCGATCCTCTCCAGCACAATGCTGTCCCACTGCTTCTTGGCCAGGGTGAACTTGCGGTTCGGTTCCAGCTCAATGGTGTGATAGGCCCCCATCTGCAGACAAGAGGAGACGGGTGAGAGACGGGGGGCCCAGGGGGGGTTATGAAGGTGTGGAGCGCAGGGGGAGGAGTATGAAGAGGAGGAGCACATTGGGTGGAGTGTGGGGGAGGTATGAATGGGTGGAGCACATTGGGCGGAGTGTGAGGGGGGCGGGGGGGTATGAAGGGGTGGAGCACAGGGGGTGGAGTATGAAGAGGAGGAGCACATTGGGTGGAGTGTGGGGGAGGTATGAATGGGTGGAGCACATTGGGCGGAGTGTGAGGGGGGCGGGGGGGTATGAAGGGGTGGAGCACAGGGGGTGGAGTATGAAGAGGAGGAGCACATTGGGTGGAGTGTGGGGGAGGTATGAATGGGTGGAGCACATTGGGCGGAGTGTGAGGGGGGCGGGGGGGTATGAAGGGATGGAGCACAGGGGGTGGAGTATGAAGAGGAGGAGCACATTGGGCGGAGTGTGGGGGGGGAGCAGCACAGAAGTAGTGAGAGTGGGTGGAGCACAGGGGAGGAGCCCTCACCTTGACATACTGGTTCTCCTGGATGTTGGTGCCTTTCACCCGGAGCTGGCAGACCTGAGAGTCGAAGTCGATGGTCTCAATCCGGATGGTGAGTGTGGTCCGGACCCGGGTGCTGCCGACACTTCCTGTAGTGGACTCAGTCTGTACCTTCCTTCAAGCAGACACAGTGGCATCATGAGCACCGCACAACTCCGCCCCCCACCGCACAACTCCGCCCCCACCGCACAACTCCGCCCCCACCGCACAACTCCGCCCCCACCGCACAACTCCGCCCCAGAGGAGTACATACCTGATAGTGGAGGCTTGCAGGCTATCCCCCACCTGCAGCAGGTTATAGGTGTGCCACATGTCCTCCGCCTCATCCGGGAGCAACGTCACCTGACTGGGAGAGAGAAGTCACATGACGCTATCCCCATCCCCCAATACAGATAACACAGTACAAGAGAAGCGGTACTGTGCAGAGTCCATATATACAGGTGTTATGGGAAGTTGTACTGTGTATGGGATGGAAGTTGTACTGTGTTTGTGGGATGGCCTGAGAGCCAGGAAGGTGGAGGGACAGTAATGGTGCACCACCCCTCCCCCAATACAATGACAGATGTCTCAATAAACCCCAAAACTCTCCTTGTCTGCAGTCGCCTTTCATAGATTGGAGGATTAGTAGAACACACAGCGGGAAGTGTAATAGGGAGGGGCCTCAGAGATGAGGAACCTCCTTCTTCTGGACACTTCTCCGCACCGCGCTACACAGACTCCGCCCACTGGGTGTGTCCCACTGTCCTATGGTATACACAGCAGAGAACACAGTTGTAGGCTGCGATTTCTCTACGCGTTTCACAGATGTGCTTCCCCAGGGGAGGGGCGTTGTAGATGATGGAAATAAGAAGAACCAAAATCTTCACCAAACATGAAAAGAAGAATCTACAGACCATATATGGTGACACCAGTGAGTCGGGACATCCCTCACAATCATACTGTATACAGATTTTCTATCACTCCAAAATATGTTAATAGAAAAAAAATATATATATATATCTATATATAGTATATGGTATGTGGGGGTCAGACTACGATACACTCCACAATACTGAATGTGATTTTATGTTCTACCAGAAAGATGCTGATAAAATTTCCATGTGAAATGTCGGTTATGGCCGCCACCAGGAGACAGAGGAAGGAGGAAACAAGAGAAGGTGACATAGTCCTCTCATCTACACCCCAACCTATGCTCCTCACAGACATGGAGGATACAAGAGAAGGTGACATAGTCCTCTCCTCTACACCCCAACCTATGTTCATCACAGACATGGAGGATACAAGAGAAGGTGACATAGTCCTCTCATCTACACCCCAACCTATGTTCATCACAGACATGGAGGATACAAGAGAAGGTGACATAGTCCTCTCATCTACACCCCAACCTATGTTCATCACAGACATGGAGGATACAAGAAAAGGTGACATAGTCCTCTCATCTACACCCTAACCTATGCTCCTCATAGACATGGAGGATACAAGAGAAGGTGAGATAGTCCTCTCATCTACACCCCAACCTATGTTCATCACAGACATGGAGGATACAAGAGAAGGTGACATAGTCCTCTCATACACACTCCAACCTATGTTCATCGCAGACATGGAGGATACAAGAGAAGGTGACATAGTCCTCTCATCTACACCCTAACCTATGCTCCTCATAGACATGGAGGATACAAGAGAAGGTGAGATAGTCCTCTCATCTACACCCCAACCTATGTTCATCAGAGACATGGAGGATACAAGAGAAGGTGACATAGTCCTCTCATTTACACCCCAACCTATGCTCATCACAGACATGGAGGAAACAAGAGAAGGTGAAATAGTCCTCTCATCTACACCCCAACCTATGCTCATCACAGATATGCAGGATACAAGAGAAGGTAACATAGTCCTCTCATCTACACCCCAACCTATGATCATCGCAGACATGGAGGATACAAGAGAGGGTGACCTAGTCCTCTCATCTACACCCCAACCTATGATCATCACAGACATGGAGGATACAAGAGAAGGTGACATAGTCCTCTCATCTACACTCCAACCTATGCTCATCACAGACATGGAGGATACAAGAGAAGGTGACATAGTCCTCTCATCTATACCCTAACCTATGATCATCACAGACATGGAGGATACAAGAGAAGGTGACATAGTGCTCTCATCTACACCCCAACCTATGCTCCTCACAGACATGGAGGATACAAGAGAAGGTGACATAGTCCTTTCATCTACACTCCAACCTATGTTCATCACAGACATGGAGGATACAAGAGAAGGTGACATAGTGCTCTCATCTACACAACAACCTATGCTCATCACAGACATGGAGGAAACAAGAGAAGGTGAAATAGTCCTCTCATCTACACCCCAACCTATGATCATCTCAGACATGGAGGATACAAGAGAGGGTGACCTAGTCCTTTCATCTACACCCCAACCTATGATCATCACAGACATGGAGGATACAAGAGAAGGTGACATAGTCCTCTCATCTACACCCCAACCTATGATCATCTCAGACATGGAGGATACAAGAGAGGGTGACCTAGTCCTTTCATCTACACTCCAACCTATGCTCATCACAGACATGGAGGATACAAGAGAGAGTGACATAGTCCTCTCCTCTACACCCCAACCTATGTTCATCACAGACATGGAGGATACAAGAGAGAGTGACATAGTCCTCTCCTCTACACCCCAACCTATGCTCATCACAGACATGGAGGATACAAGAAAAGGTGACATGGTGCTCTCATCTTCATCCCAACCTATGCTTATCATAGACATGGAGGAAACAAGAGAAGGTGACATAGTCCTCCCATCTTCATCCCAACCTATGTTCATCACAGACATGGAGGATACAAGAGAAGGTGACATAGTGCTCTCATCTTCATCCCAACCTATGTTCATCACAGACATGGAGGATACAAGAGAAGGTGACATAGTCCTCTCATCTACACCCCAACCTATGTTCATCACAGACATGGAGGATACAAGAGAAGGTGACATAGTGCTCTCCTCTACACCCCAACCTATGTTCATCACAGACATGGAGGATACAAGAGAAGGTGACATAGTCCTCTCATCTACACCCCAACCTATGTTCATCACAGACATGGAGGATACAAGAGAAGGTGAAATAGTCCTCTCATCTACACCCCAACCTATGCTCATCACAGACATGGAGGAAACAAGAGAAGGGGACATAGTGCTCTCATCTTCATCCCAACCTATGTTCATCACAGACATGGAGGATACAAGAGAAGGTGACATAGTCCTCTCATCTACACCCCAACCTATGCTCATCACAGACATGGAGGATACAAGAGAAGGTGACATAGTCCTCATCTACACCCCAACCTATGCTCATCACAGACATGGAGGATACAAGAGAAGGTGACATAGTGCTCTCCTCTACACCCCAACCTATGTTCATCACAGACATGGAGGATACAAGAGAAGGTGACATAGTGCTCTCATCTTCATCCCAACCTATGTTCATCACAGACATGGAGGATACAAGAGAGGGTGACATAGTCCTCTCATCTACACCCCAACCTATGTTCATCACAGACATGGAGGATACAAGAGAAGGTGACATAGTGCTCTCCTCTACACCCCAACCTATGCTCATCACAGACATGGAGGATACAAGAGAAGGTGACATAGTCCTCTCATCTACACCCCAACCTATGTTCATCACAGACATGGAGGATACAAGAGAAGGTGACATAGTCCTCTCATCTACACCCCAACCTATGTTCATCACAGACATGGAGGATACAAGAGAAGGTGACATAGTGCTCTCCTCTACACCCCAACCTATGCTCATCACAGACATGGAGGATACAAGAGAAGGTGACATAGTGCTCTCATCCTCATCCCAACCTATGTTCATCACAGACATGGAGGATACAAGAGAAGGTGACATAGTGCTCTCATCTTCATCCCAACCTATGTTCATCACAGACATAGAGGATACAAGAGAAGGTGACATAGTGCTCTCATCTTCATCCCAACCTATGTTCATCACAGACATGGAGGATACAAGAGAAGGTGACATAGTCCTCTCATCTACACCCCAACCTATGATCATTGCAGACATGGAGGATACAAGAGAAGGTGACATAGTCCTTTCATCTACACCCCAACCTATGCTCATCACAGACATGGAGGATACAAGAGAAGGTGACATAGTCCTCTCATCTACACCCCAACCTATGATCATGACAGACATGGAGGATACAAGAGAAGGTGACATAGTCCTCTCATCTACACCCCAACCTATGCTCATCACAGACATGGAGGATACAAGAGAAGGTAACATAGTTCTCTCCTCTACACTCCAACCTATGCTCCTCACAGACATGGAGGATACAAGAGAAGGTGACATAGTCCTCTCCTCTACACCCCAACCTATGTTCATCACAGACATGGAGGATACAAGAGAAGGTGACATAGTGCTCTCCTCTACACCCCAACCTATGTTCATCACAGACATGGAGGATACAAGAGAAGGTAACATAGTTCTCTCCTCTACACTCCAACCTATGCTCATCACAGACATGGAGGATACAAGAGAAGGTGACATAGACCTCTCATCTACACCCCAACCTATGTTCATCACAGATATGGAGGATACAAGAGAAGGTGACATAGTCCTCTCATCTACACCCCAACCTATGCTCATCACAGACATGGAGGATACAAGAGAAGGTGACATAGTCCTCTCATCTACACCCCAACCTATGTTCATCACAGACATGGAGGATACAAGAGAAGGTGACATAGTGCTCTCCTCTACACCCCAACCTATGTTCATCACAGACATGGAGGATACAAGAGAAGGTGACATAGTGCTCTCATCTTCATCCCAACCTAAGTTCATCACAGACATGGAGGATACAAGAGAAGGTGACATAGTGCTCTCCTCTACACCCCAACCTATGCTCATCACAGACATGGAGGATACAAGAGAAGGTGACATAGTGCTCTCATCTTCATCCCAACCTATGTTCATCACAGACATGGAGGATACAAGAGAAGGTGACATAGTGCTCTCATCTTCATCCCAACCTATGTTCATCACAGACATAGAGGATACAAGAGAAGGTGACATAGTGCTCTCATCTTCATCCCAACCTATGTTCATCACAGACATGGAGGATACAAGAGAAGGTGACATAGTGCTCTCCTCTACACCCCAACCTATGCTCATCACAGACATGGAGGATACCTGAGAAGGTGACATAGTGCTCTCCTCTACACCCCAACCTATGCTCCTCACAGACATGGAGGATACAAGAGAAGGTGACATAGTGCTCTCATCTTCATCCCAACCTATGTTCATCACAGACATGGAGGATACAAGAGAAGGTGACATAGTGCTCTCATCTTCATCCCAACCTATGTTCATCACAGACATGGAGGATACAAGAGAAGGTGACATAGTGCTCTCCTCTACACCCCAACCTATGCTCATCACAGACATGGAGGATACAAGAGAAGGTGACATAGTCCTCTCATCTACACCCCAACCTATGCTCATCACAGACATGGAGGATACAAGAGAAGGTGACATAGTCCTCTCATCTACACTCCAACCTATGATCATCACAGACATGGAGGATACAAGAGAAGGTGACATAGTCCTCTCATCTACACCCCAACCTATGCTCATCACAGACATGGAGGATACAAGAGAAGGTGACATAGTCCTCTCATCTACACCCCAACCTATGTTCATCACAGACATGGAGGATACAAGAGAAGGTGACATAGTCCTCTCATCTACACCCCAACCTATGTTCATCACAGACATGGAGGATACAAGAGAAGGTGACATAGTCCTCTCATCTACACCCCAACCTATGCTCATCATAGACATGGAGGATACAAGAGAAGGTGACATAGTCCTCTCATCTACACCCCAACCTATGCTCCTCACAGACATGAAGAAGGGGTTCTTCATCATCTTGGGGTGTCTTCTCATTAAAGCGGAACTAAACCCACCAATTTAACAGTTACATCCCCGGAACGCCCCTAACCAACCTATCAAATATCTGGATTCCTGATCACATGAGCGGCACCATGGCAACTGCGCATCATACAGAGCCCAAGATGGCGGCTTCCTTGTCTGGAGAGGAGGGTTTAGTTCCACTTTAATCTTCCTGCTGTTATAAGAATGCTCCAGTCTATGGAGGAGGACTTCATACAAAGTTTTGGGGGATTGTATTGGAGGGCACCATGACTTCCCCCTTCACCTTGCTGCCTCTCAGTCCACACAGTGTCTTGTGTCTGGGATGGAAGTTGTACTGTGTATGGCTCACCCCGCGTTGTCTTTTTCGATGTCTTTTCGGATCAGCTTCATGTTTGCAGTCTGCTCTCTTCTCAATCATTGGAGTAATATGGCGGGTGAAGTCAGGGCGCCGCCATTTTTGTACACCCGCTGTTAAAAGTTAGCACTCAATACTATAAATAGTTGGTATTTTTGTGATGCGGGAGATCGTCCCAAGGGATTTCAGTGATAGAAGTCACCGTCTGACCTTCCCAGCAAGGCTCCGAACCGATCAACTGTGCACAGAGTGTACCAACATGGCCGCCGCAGCATTTCCTGATTACGGCTGTACTGTGCACCACGTGTAACTTCCGGAGCCCCGCCCCTTCCGGGACCCACAGGAGCGCCATATTAACTGAGGGCAACAGGGGATGGACTCTTCACGGATACCAGAGGAGGGCGCTGTGATATTATTATTATTATTATTAGAATACATGATTGATATCGTGCCAATAGTTTATCATCATCCTCATTATTGTTATATCCGCACCTCCCAACTTCCTGAGATGGGAATGAGGGACACCTATCAGCAAAAGCCTGCAGGCATAGGACACACCCCCTGCCACACCCCCTTAAAGGAGAATTGTACAAAAAAACAAGATTGGTTAAACCCACAAGTGATTTTTTACCACAACTATTCCTTTATATTGTCTTTTAAAATGTACAAATGTAGAAATTTAGAGATGAAACGTTTAGAGCTGGAAAAACACTTTCTGAAAGATAAAACGTGCATTTTATATACAACTATAGAGATCAGATCAACATGAGGGACGAATGAGGAGGAATGAGGGACAACGGAGGAGGAATGAGGGACAACGGAGGAGGAATGAGGAGGAATGAGGAGGAATGAGGGACAACGGAGGAGGAATGAGGAGGAATGAGGGACAACGGAGGAGGAATGAGGGACAACGGAGGAGGAATGAGGGACAACGGAGGAGGAATGAGGAGGAATGAGGGACAACGGAGGAGGAATGAGGAGGAATGAGGGACAACGGAGGAGGAATGAGGGACAACGGAGGAGGAATGAGGGACAACGGAGGAGGAATGAGGGACAACGGAGGAGGAATGAGGAGGAATGAGGGACAACGGAGGAGGAATGAGGAGGAATGAGGGACAACGGAGGAGGAATGAGGAGGAATGAGGGACAACGGAGGAGGAATGAGGGACAACGGAGGAGGAATGAGGGACAACGGAGGAGGAATGAGGAGGAATGAGGGACAACGGAGGAGGAATGAGGGACAACGGAGGAGGAATGAGGAGGAATGAGGGACAACGGAGGAGGAATGAGGGACAACGGAGGAGGAATGAGGAGGAATGAGGGACAACGGAGGAGGAATGAGGGACAACGGAGGAGGAATGAGGAGGAATGAGGGACAACGGAGGAGGAATGAGGGACAACAGAGGAGGAATGAGGGACAACGGAGGAGGAATGAGGAGGAATGAGAGACAACGGAGGAGGAATGAGGGACAACGGAGGAGGAATGAGGAGGAATGAGGGACAACGGAGGAGGAATGAGGAGGAATGAGGGACAACGGAGGAGGAATGAGGGACAACGGAGGAGGAATGAGGAGGAATGAGGGACAACGGAGGAGGAATGAGGGACAACAGAGGAGGAATGAGGGACAACGGAGGAGGAATGAGGGACAACGGAGGAGGAATGAGGAGGAATGAGGGACAACGGAGGAGGAATGAGGAGGAATGAGGGACAACGGAGGAGGAATGAGGGACAACGGAGGAGGAATGAGGGACAACGGAGGAGGAATGAGGAGGAATGAGGGACAACGGAGGAGGAATGAGGAGGAATGAGGGACAACGGAGGAGGAATGAGGGACAACGGAGGAGGAATGAGGGACAACGGAGGAGGAATGAGGGACAACGGAGGAGGAATGAGGAGGAATGAGGGACAACGGAGGAGGAATGAGGAGGAATGAGGGACAACGGAGGAGGAATGAGGAGGAATGAGGGACAACGGAGGAGGAATGAGGGACAACGGAGGAGGAATGAGGGACAACGGAGGAGGAATGAGGGACAACGGAGGAGGAATGAGGAGGAATGAGGGACAACGGAGGAGGAATGAGGGACAACGGAGGAGGAATGAGGAGGAATGAGGGACAACGGAGGAGGAATGAGGGACAACGGAGGAGGAATGAGGAGGAATGAGGGACAACGGAGGAGGAATGAGGGACAACGGAGGAGGAATGAGGAGGAATGAGGGACAACGGAGGAGGAATGAGGGACAACAGAGGAGGAATGAGGGACAACGGAGGAGGAATGAGGAGGAATGAGAGACAACGGAGGAGGAATGAGGGACAACGGAGGAGGAATGAGGAGGAATGAGGGACAACGGAGGAGGAATGAGGAGGAATGAGGGACAACGGAGGAGGAATGAGGGACAACGGAGGAGGAATGAGGAGGAATGAGGGACAACGGAGGAGGAATGAGGGACAACGGAGGAGGAATGAGGGACAACGGAGGAGGAATGAGGGAGAACGGAGGAGGAATGAGGAGGAATGAGGGACAACGGAGGAGGAATGAGGAGGAATGAGGGACAACGGAGGAGGAATGAGGGACAACGGAGGAGGAATGAGGAGGAATGAGGGACAACGGAGGAGGAATGAGGGACAACAGAGGAGGAATGAGGGACAACGGAGGAGGAATGAGGAGGAATGAGAGACAACGGAGGAGGAATGAGGGACAACGGAGGAGGAATGAGGAGGAATGAGGGACAACGGAGGAGGAATGAGGAGGAATGAGGGACAACGGAGGAGGAATGAGGGACAACGGAGGAGGAATGAAGGAGAACGGAGGAGGAATGAGGAGGAATGAGGGACAACGGAGGAGGAATGAGGGACAACGGAGGAGGAATGAGGAGGAATGAGGGACAACGGAGGAGGAATGAGGGACAACGGAGGAGGAATGAGGAGGAATGAGGGACAACGGAGGAGGAATGAGGGACAACGGAGGAGGAATGAGGAGGAATGAGGGACAACGGAGGAGGAATGAGGGACAACGGAGGAGGAATGAGGGACAACGGAGGAGGAATGAGGAGGAATGAGGGACAACGGAGGAGGAATGAGGGACAACGGAGGAGGAATGAGGAGGAATGAGGGACAACGGAGGAGGAATGAGGGACAACGGAGGAGGAATGAGGAGGAATGAGGGACAACGGAGGAGGAATGAGGGACAACAGAGGAGGAATGAGGGACAATGGAGGAGGAATGAGGAGGAATGAGGGACAACGGAGGAGGAATGAGGGACAACGGAGGAGGAATGAGGGACAACGGAGGAGGAATGAGGAGGAATGAGGGACAACGGAGGAGGAATGAGGGACAACGGAGGAGGAATGAGGGACAACGGAGGAGGAATGAGGGACAACGGAGGAGGAATGAGGAGGAATGAGGGACAACGGAGGAGGAATGAGGAGGAATGAGGGACAACGGAGGAGGAATGAGGGACAACGGAGGAGGAATGAGGGACAACGGAGGAGGAATGAGGGACAACGGAGGAGGAATGAGGAGGAATGAGGGACAACGGAGGAGGAATGAGGAGGAATGAGGGACAACGGAGGAGGAATGAGGGACAACGGAGGAGGAATGAGGGACAACGGAGGAGGAATGAGGAGGAATGAGGGACAACGGAGGAGGAATGAGGAGGAATGAGGGACAACGGAGGAGGAATGAGGGACAACGGAGGAGGAATGAGGGACAACGGAGGAGGAATGAGGGACAACGGAGGAGGAATGAGGAGGAATGAGGGACAACGGAGGAGGAATGAGGAGGAATGAGGGACAACGGAGGAGGAATGAGGAGGAATGAGGGACAACGGAGGAGGAATGAGGGACAACGGAGGAGGAATGAGGGACAACGGAGGAGGAATGAGGGACAACGGAGGAGGAATGAGGAGGAATGAGGGACAACGGAGGAGGAATGAGGGACAACGGAGGAGGAATGAGGAGGAATGAGGGACAACGGAGGAGGAATGAGGGACAACGGAGGAGGAATGAGGAGGAATGAGGGACAACGGAGGAGGAATGAGGGACAACGGAGGAGGAATGAGGAGGAATGAGGGACAACGGAGGAGGAATGAGGGACAACAGAGGAGGAATGAGGGACAACGGAGGAGGAATGAGGAGGAATGAGAGACAACGGAGGAGGAATGAGGGACAACGGAGGAGGAATGAGGAGGAATGAGGGACAACGGAGGAGGAATGAGGAGGAATGAGGGACAACGGAGGAGGAATGAGGGACAACGGAGGAGGAATGAGGAGGAATGAGGGACAACGGAGGAGGAATGAGGAGGAATGAGGGACAACGGAGGAGGAATGAGGGACAACGGAGGAGGAATGAGGGAGAACGGAGGAGGAATGAGGAGGAATGAGGGACAACGGAGGAGGAATGAGGAGGAATGAGGGACAACGGAGGAGGAATGAGGGACAACGGAGGAGGAATGAGGAGGAATGAGGGACAACGGAGGAGGAATGAGGGACAACAGAGGAGGAATGAGGGACAACGGAGGAGGAATGAGGAGGAATGAGAGACAACGGAGGAGGAATGAGGGACAACGGAGGAGGAATGAGGAGGAATGAGGGACAACGGAGGAGGAATGAGGAGGAATGAGGGACAACGGAGGAGGAATGAGGGACAACGGAGGAGGAATGAGGAGGAATGAGGGACAACGGAGGAGGAATGAGGAGGAATGAGGGACAACGGAGGAGGAATGAGGGACAACGGAGGAGGAATGAAGGAGAACGGAGGAGGAATGAGGGACAACGGAGGAGGAATGAGGAGGAATGAGGGACAACGGAGGAGGAATGAGGGACAACGGAGGAGGAATGAGGAGGAATGAGGGACAACGGAGGAGGAATGAGGGACAACGGAGGAGGAATGAGGAGGAATGAGGGACAACGGAGGAGGAATGAGGGACAACGGAGGAGGAATGAGGGACAACGGAGGAGGAATGAGGAGGAATGAGGGACAACGGAGGAGGAATGAGGGACAACGGAGGAGGAATGAGGAGGAATGAGGGACAACGGAGGAGGAATGAGGGACAACGGAGGAGGAATGAGGAGGAATGAGGGACAACGGAGGAGGAATGAGGGACAACAGAGGAGGAATGAGGGACAATGGAGGAGGAATGAGGAGGAATGAGGGACAACGGAGGAGGAATGAGGGACAACGGAGGAGGAATGAGGGACAACGGAGGAGGAATGAGGAGGAATGAGGGACAACGGAGGAGGAATGAGGGACAACGGAGGAGGAATGAGGGACAACGGAGGAGGAATGAGGGACAACGGAGGAGGAATGAGGAGGAATGAGGGACAACGGAGGAGGAATGAGGGACAACGGAGGAGGAATGAGGAGGAATGAGGGACAACGGAGGAGGAATGAGGGACAACGGAGGAGGAATGAGGGACAACGGAGGAGGAATGAGGAGGAATGAGGGACAACGGAGGAGGAATGAGGGACAACGGAGGAGGAATGAGGAGGAATGAGGGACAACGGAGGAGGAATGAGGAGGAATGAGGGACAACGGAGGAGGAATGAGGAGGAATGAGGGACAGAGGGACATCCCTCCAAATCAGGGACAGTTGGTTATATATTTCTATAGGGGAGTCTGTGCACCGTAGGAGCTTACACTCCATGTATTGTAGTATAGGGGGGTTCCATCATCATACATGGGAAGGGGAGTCCATGTCTGGTTATGGGGCGTCCTACCCTGATCCGGCCAGGAAGTGACATGTGATTGGTTGCTATGGGTTACCACACTCTGCAGATCGCAGCATGACCCTGGACCACAGAGCTGACGCTCTATCCCAGGCTCTCCAGAGGGGGGAGGGGATAATGTGTATCCGGAGACGTTCCGCTCTGATCGGGATAATGAGGGAGATTATCTCTGGAATCCGAAAATTACATCTCACAATCCGTAACACTCCAGACATCCCCCATCCCCCCCCACCGAGAGACAAACCGTACTCCTCTGAATACTGCCCCCCCAACTCCACCGATACCTGGAGTGTATACTCTACCCCCTAATCATAGAGCTCCACCCCCTAATCATAGAGCTCCACCCCCTAATCATAGAGCTCCACCTCCTAATCATTGAGCTCTACCCCTGATCATAGAGCTCCACCACCTAATTATAGAACCCCACCCCCCAATCATAGCACCCCACCCCCAACCATTGAGCTCCACCCCCAATCATAGAGCCCCACCCCCTAATCATAGAGCCACACCCCCTAATCATAGAGCACCACCCCTAATCATAGAGCCCCACGCCCCAATCATAGAGCTCCACCCCCTAATCATAGAGCCCCACCTCCTAATCATAGAGCCCCACCCCCCAATCATAGAGCCCCACCCACAATTATAGAGCCCCACTCCAATTATGGACCCCCACCCCCAATCATAGAGCTCCACCACCTAATCGTAGAGCTCCACCCCCTAATCACAGAGCACCACCGCCTAATCATAGAGCCCCACCCCCTAATCATAGAGCTCCACCCCTAATCATAGAGCTCCACCCCCTAATCATAGAGCCCCATGCCCCAATCATAGAGCTCCACCCCCTAATCATAGAGCCCCACCTCCTAATCATAGAGCCCCACCCCCTAATCATAGAGCACCACCCCTAATCATAGAGCCCCACGCCCCAATCATAGAGCTCCACCCCCTAATCATAGAGCCCCATCCCCTAATCATAGAGCCCCACCCCCCAATCATAGAGCCCCACCCACAATTATAGAGCCCCACTCCAATTATGGACCCCCACCCCCAATCATAGAGCTCCACCACCTAATCGTAGAGCTCCACCCCCTAATCACAGAGCACCACCACCTAATCATAGAACCCCACCCCCTAATCATAGAGCTCCACCCCTAATCATAGAGCTCCACCCCTAATCATAGAGCTCTATCCCCAATCATAGAGCCCCACCCCCCAATTATAGCACTCCTGCCACAATCATTGAGCTAATCATAGAGCTCCACCCCCAATCATAGAGCCCCACCCCCAATCATAGAGCTCCTGCCACAATCATAGAGCTACCCCCCAATCATTGAGCTCCACCCCCCAATCATAAGAGTACCACCTCCATTCATAGCACTGCACCCCCAATCATAGAGTTCCAGGGGTGGAGGACACTGAATGGAGACCAGTGGAGGGATTGGCAGAGAGGGGTGGAGGACACTGAATGGAGACCAGTGGAGGGATTAGCAGAGAGGAGTGGAGGACACTGAATGGAGACCAGTGAAGGGATTGGTAGAGAGGGGTGGAGGACACTGAATGGAGACCAGTGGAGGGAGTGGCAGAGAGGGGTGGAGGACACTGAATGGAGACCAGTGGAGGGATTGGCAGAGAGGAGTGGAGGACACTGAATGGAGGTCAGTGGAGGGATTGGTAGAGAGGGGTGGAGGACACTGAATGGAGGTCAGTGGAGGGATTGGCAGAGAGGGGTGGAGGACACTGAATGGAGACCAGTGGAGGGATTGGTAGAGAGGGGTGGAGGACACAGAATGGAGACCAGTGGAGGGATTGGCAGAGAGGGGTGGAGAACACTGAATGGAGACAAGTGGACGGATTGGCAGAGAGGGGTGGAGGACACTGAATGAGAGGCCAGTGGAGGGATTGGCAGAGAGGGGTGGAGGACACTGAATGGAGACCAGTGGAGGGATTAGCAGAGAGGAGTGGAGGACACTGAATGGAGATCAGTGGAGGGATTGGCAGAGAGGGGTGGAGGACACTGAATGGAGACAAGTGGACGGATTGGCAGAGAGGGGTGGAGGACACTGAATGGAGGTCAGTGGAGGGATCGGCAGAGAGGGGTGGAGGACACTGAATGGAGGTCAGTGGAGGGATCGGCAGAGAGGGGTGGAGGACACTGAATGGAGACAAGTGGACGGATTGGCAGAGAGGGGTGGAGGACACTGAATAAAGGCCAGTGGAGGGATTCGCAGAGAAGGGTGGAGGACACTGAATGAAGACCAGTGGAGGGATTGGCAGAGAGGGGTGGAGGACACTGAATGGAGGTCAGTGGAGGGATTGGTAGAAAGGGGTGGAGGACACTGAATGGAGACCAGTGGAGGGATTGGCAGAAAGGGGTGGAAGACACTGAATGGAGGTCAGTGGAGGGATTGGCAGAGAGGGGTGGAGGACACGGAATGAAGACCAGTGGAGGGATTGGTAGAGAGGGGTGGAGGAGACTGAATGGAGGTCAGTGGAGGGATTGGTAGAGAGGGGTGAAGGACACTGAATGGAGACCAGTGGAGGGATTGGCAGAGAGGGGTGGAGGACACTGAATGGAGACCAGTGGAGGGATTGGCAGAGAGGGGTGGAGGACACTGAATGAAGACCAGTGGAGGGATTGGCAGAGAGGGGTGGAGGACACTGAATGGAGGCCAGTGGAGGAATTGGCAGAGAGGGGTGGAGGACACGGAATGAAGACCAGTGGAGGGATTGGTAGAGAGGGGTGGAGGAGACTGAATGGAGGTCAGTGGAGGGATTGGTAGAGAGGGGTGAAGGACACTGAATGGAGACCAGTGGAGGGATTGGCAGAGAGGGGTGGAGGACACTGAATGGAGACCAGTGGAGGGATTGGCAGAGAGGGGTGGAGGACACTGAATGAAGACCAGTGGAGGGATTGGCAGAGAGGGGTGGAGGACACTGAATGGAGGTCAGTGGAGGGATTGGTAGAAAGGGGTGGAGGACACTGAATGGAGATCAGTGGAGGGATTGGCAGAAAGGGGTGGAAGACACTGAATGGAGGCCAGTGGAGGGATTGGCAGAGAGGGGTGGAGGACACTGAATGGAGATCAGTGGAGGGATTGGTAGAGAGGGGTGGAGGACACTGAATGGAGATCAGTGGAGGGATTGGTAGAGAGGGGTGGAGGACACTGAATGGAGATCAGTGGAGGGATTGGTAGAGAGGGGTGGAGGACACTGAATGGAGATCAGTGGAGGGATTGGCTGAGAGGGGTGGAAGACACTGAATGGAGACTAGTGGATGGATTGGTAGAGAGGTGTGGAGGACACTGAATGGTTGGTAAGGTGGATGAGTCTTGCAGCGGCATTCATTATGGACTGAAGGGGGAGGAGTCTATGTAAACGTAATCCAATGAGGAGGGAGTTGCAGTAGTCGAGGTGAGAGATGACCAGGGAGTGAATTCGAAGCTTGGTGGTGTCATTAGTTAAAAAGGGGCGTATTCTGGAAATGTTGCGGAGGCGGCATGATTTGGACAGGGATTGGATGTGGGCCTGAAAGGACAGTTCAGAGTCTAAGGTCACCCCTATCACCGTGGCATATGGGGACGGACTGATAGATGTGCCATTGATCTTGACAGAGAAGTCAGGGGAAGGGGCACGTGGGGGAGGAAATATTAGGAGCTCAGTTTTAGATAGATTGAGTTTGAGGAAGTGGTATGACATCCAGGCTGATCCAGGGAGGACGTGTGGATCGAGAATAGTAGAAGTCCAAGGACAGAACTTTGAGGGACCCCCACTGGTAAGAGGAGTTGGAGAAGAGGAAGTGGAGTTGTAAGTGACACTGAAGGTGCGGTGAGATAGGTAAGATTCGAACCAACGCAGGGGTGGATCCAGAGTCTAGTCTCGGGAGGGGCACTGCCAGAAAATACGTTTTTTTGTGGGCAATTTATCAAGGAAATGGCTGGTGTTGGCGCTTCAATTATTCCAGCACCATGGTTGTTATTTCTATTAATATATTGTAATATAACATTTAATGGTTCAACTCACCATAATGCAGAATCAGTGGGAGCCCTGAGCGTGTCACTTGCCACCGTCGCCTGGCACACATTGCGGATTATCACTTGCCACGTCACCTGCCACATGTTGCAGATTGTCACTTGCCACGTCACCTGCCACACGTTGCAGATTGTCACTTGCCACGTTACTGGCCAACCATTGCGGATTGTCACTTGCCACGTCACCTGCCACCAGATGTGGATTGTCACTTGCCACGTCACCTGCCACACATTGCGGATTGTCACTTGCCTGCCACCAGATGCAGATTGTCACCTGCCACATGTTGCGGATTGTCACTTGCCACGTCACCTGCCACCAGATGTGGATTGTCACTTGCCACGTCACCTGCCACACCTTGCACATTGTCACTTGCCACGTCACTTGCCACACATTGCAGATTGTCACATCACCTGCCACCAGATGCAGATTGTCACTTGCCACGTCACCTGACACCTTGCGGATTGTCACATAGCTGCTAAGATGGTGTTTTGCTTGCCTCCTTTCAGATCAGGCAGCAGAAAGATAATGTAATCTCTCTGCTGCCCACACTGCCTGTACATTGAGGGCAGAAGTTACTGCAGGGATGCGGGGCAGTGAGAGATGATGTCATCTCTCTGCTCCCCTGCACGCCGGCTTGCTGATTGGCCAGCCGCCCCCACTCACACCACCTAGCCTGCTCTCACCCGCCCAAGCCGCCCGGTCCTCCCGCGGAGCCACCCGCTCCCGCATCCGCTCGGGGAGCCGCCCGCTCCCTCATCCGCTCGGGGTGCCGCCCGCTCCCTCATCCGCTCGGGGAGCCGCCCGCTCCTGCACCCGCTCGGGGAGCCGCCCGCTCCCTCATCCGCTCGGGAAGCCGCCCGCTCCCGCACCCGCTCGGGGAGCCGCCCGATCCCTCATCCACCCGCTCTCTCACCCGTCCGGCCCGCAACAAATTTCTCGGGGATTGCAATTGCCCCGTTGCCCCCCCCCCCCCTGGATCCGCCCCTGAACCAACAAAGAGTGCAGCCATGGAGACCAAGCAAATTGAGTTTTTTGAGAAGGAGGGGGTGGTCAACTGTATCAAAGGCAGCAGAAAGGTCCAAGAGTAAGAGTATGGAATTTGGAGGCAAAAGGGAGTAAAGAGATGGGTCTTAGCATCACATTTTTTAAGTTATTCTTCAGTACGAAAACAGACAGAGGCGGAAATATTACACCCAAACTGTGAGTATTATTTTGGGGTTAGCAAAGTGTCTCAATGACCTAAAAAAAAACAAAAAAACATTGGTCGCCGGACTCCCGCTTTAAGATTGGTGGGGTCTAGTGAGGCCTTTTTTGGTATGGTAGTGACTAGCGCATGTTTCAGAGGGTTGGGGAAGATGCCAGTAGAGAGTGAGAGGCTGAAGATATGAGTTTAGGAGTTTAGGATAGAGTCAGATGGTGACCGTAGTATTTGAGAAGGAACAGGGTCCAGGGGGCAGGAGGTAAGGTGGGCATTAGAAAAAAGTTTAGTGACTTCCTCTGTAGTAGCTGGGTTGAAAGAGGGAAGTATTGGTTGTGCAGGAGGACAAGGAGTGTAAAGTGAGGGAGATATCTGTAGAGCGGAGATCTTGAGAGGAATGGTCTCAATCTTATTTTTGAAGTGATTAGCAATCTCCTAGGCAGTGTGTAAGTTAGTTGGAGGCGGTAGTGGAGGACGAAGTAGAGTGGTAAAGGTAGAAAAGAGTTGACGGGGACTGTGTGAGAGGGTGTTAATGAGAGTGATAAAGTAGGTCTGTTTGGCAGTGTGGAGGCAGGAATGGTATTTTTGGAGGGCAGATTTATATTGGCTGAAATCTTGCTGTGACTTAGTCTTACGTCACAGGCCCTTAAGAGGGCAGCTACGTTTTTTGAGGCTTCTGGTATTGTCTCTCTGCCAGGGTTGTAGCGGACGGGGTCTGATTCTGTGCGTAGTGAGGGGGGCGAAGGTATCCAGGGTGGATGACAGTGAACTGTTGTAGACAGAAGTGGCCAGGTTGGGGCAGGACAAGGATGAGATTTTGTCGTAGAGACAATCTGTAGCAGAAAAATGAAAGAGAAGGCTTAAGATGGTGAAGGTTTCTACGGGTAATAGTTTGGTAGTTGGAAGGCAAGGAGGAGGCAGACAAGGAGAGAGTGAAACTAATAAGGTGGTGATCAGAGAGAGGAAAAGGAATATTGGAGAGGTTGGAGAGGTTGTGCGGAGTGCATAGGTAGGAGAATATGAGGTCAAGGCAGTTGCCAACAGAGTGAGTAGAAGCGCTTGTCCATTGTTTTAGGTCAAAAGAGGAGGTTAGGCTCAGCAGCTTAGAAGTAGCGGGAGTGTTAAGATTAACAGGGATGTTGAAGTCCCCAAGAATGATTTTTGGAATTTCAGAAGAGAGAAAGTAGGGTAGCCAGGCAGAGAAGTCTTCAAGGAAGTTTGATACCGGTCCAGGGGGCCGATAGATCACAGCAATTCTCAACGAAACTGGAGAAAATAGACGAATACAGAGAGCTTCAAATGAAGAGAGGGACAGAGAGGGGTGGATGAAGAACCTGAAAAGTGCTTTGAGGGGATAGGAGGATTCCAACACCACCTCCTTTCCGTCCACTAGGCCTGGGAGAGCGGGTCCACAGGAGGCCACCATAGGAGAGAGAAGCAGGAGAAGGAAGGTCGGATTCTTGAATCCAGGTCTCAGTAATTGCAGGTAGGTTCAGGGAGTTTGTGATAAATAGGTCATGGACGGTGGTGAGTTTGTTACAAACAGAGCGGACATTCCAAAGGGCACAGGAGAAGCGGAGGCTGGTTCTAGGCTGAAGGGGAATAGAAATGAGATTGTGTGGATTGCGGCTGCTATCAGAGGATGGGGGGTGCTGGGTATGTTGGCCGAAGGTAAATGATGGCGGTCCAGGTTTTGGGGAAATATCTCCAGAAGTTAGGGGAAGCAGAAGGGTGAGAGAGGTGATATGGGAGTGTGACTTGTGTGTGTGTGTGTGTGTGTGTGTGTGGGGGGGGGGGGGCACATCTCGCTTTGTGCATGAAGTGCTGAGCAGAAGTGTAATACTTAATCCAATATGAATACTTTATCCAAGATGATATTTGCCAATGCAATCCCAGCCTGTGCAAACCCCAGCTCCACCCCCAATCATTGAGCTCCACCCCCAATCATAGAGCCCCACCCCAAATCTTAGAGTTCCACCTCCATTCATAGCACTGCACCCCCAATCATAGAGCTCCACCCCTAATCATAGAGCTCCACCCCCAATCATAGAGCTCCACCCCCCAATCATAGAGCTCCACCCCCAATCATAGAGCTCTAGCCCCAATCATAGAGCTCCACCCCCAATCATAGAGCTGTATCCCCAATCATAGATCTCCACCCCCAATCATAGAGCTCCACCCCAATCATAGAGCCCCACCCCCAATCATAGCACTAAACCCCCCATCATAGAGCTCCACCCCCAACCACAGAGCTCCACCCCCAATCATAGAGCCCCACCCCCAATCATAGAGTTCCACCCCAATCATAGAGCTCCATCCCCAATCATAGAGCTCCACCCCCTAATCATAGAGCTCCACCCCATTCATAAAGCCCCACCCCCAATCATAGAGCCTCACCCCCAATCATAGAGCTCCACCCCATTCATAAAGCCCCACCCCCAATCATAGAGCCTCACCCCCAATCATAGAGCTCCACCCCATTCATAAAGCCCCACCCCCAATCATAGAGCCTCACCCCCAATCATACAGCTCCACCCCCTAATCATAGAGCCCCACCCCCCAATCATAGAGCTCCACCCCAATCATAGAGCCCCACCCCCAATCATAGAGCTTCTGCCCCTATCATAGAGCTACACCCCCAATCATAGAGCCCCACCCCCAATTTTAGAGTTTCACCTCCATTCATAGCACTGCACCCCCAATCATAGAGCTCCACCCCCTAATCATAGAGCTCCACCCCCAATCATAGAGCTCCACCCCCCAATCATAGAGCTCCACCCCCAATCATAGAGCTGTATCCCCAATCATAAAGCTCCACCACCAATCATATAGCCCTACCCCCAATCTTAGAGTTCCACCTCCATTCATAGCACTGCACCCCCTAATCATAGAGTTCCACCCCCAATCATAAAGCTCCACCCCCAATCATAGAGCTCTATCCCCAATCATAGAGCTCCACCCCCAATCATAGAGCTCCACCCCAATCATAGAGCCCCACCCCCAATCATAGCACTAAACCCCCCATCATAGAGCTCCACTCCCAATCACAGAGCTCCACCCCCAATCATAGAGCCCCACCCCCAATCATAGAGTTCCACCCCAGTCATAGAGCTCCATCCCCAATCATAGAGCTCCACCCCCTAATCATAGAGCCCCACCCCTTTTATAAAGCCCCATCCCCCAATCATAGAGCTCCACCCCCTAATCATAGAGCCCCACCCCCAATCATAGAGCCCCACCCCCAATCATAGAGCTACACCCCCAATCATTGAGCTCCACCCCCAATCATAGAGCCCCACCCCCAATCTTAGAGTTCCACCTCCATTCATAGCACTGCACCCCCAATTATAGCGCTCCACCTCCTAATCGTAGAGCTCCACCCCCAATCATAGAGCCCCACCCCCCAATCATAGAACTCCACTCCCAATTATAGAGCTCCACCCCCAATCATAGAGCTCCACCCCCTATTCATAGAGCTCCACTCCCTAATCATAGAGCTCCACCCCCCAATCATAGCACTGCACCCCCAATCATAGAGCTCCCCCCAATCATAGAGCTCCACCCCCAATTATAGAGCCCCACTTCCTAATCATAGAGCTCTGCCTCCAATCATACAGCTTCATCCCCAACCATAGAGCTCCATCCCCTAATCATAGAGCTCCACCCCCAATCATGGAGCCCCACCCCCAATTATAGAGCTCCACCCCCAATAATACCACTGCACCCCCAATCATAGAGCTCCACCCCCCCATCATAGAGCTCCACCTCCTAATCATAGAGCTTCGCCCCCAATCATAGAGCTTCATCCCCAATCATAGAGCTCCACCCCTAATCATAGAGCTCCACCCCAATCATAGAGCCCCACCCCCTAATCATAGAGCTCCACCCCCCAAATCATAGAGCTCCACCTCCAATCATAGAGCTCGACCCCCCAATCATAGCACTCCACCCCCCCAATCATTGGGCTCCACCCCCAATCATAGAGCTCCACCCCCAATCATAGAGCTCCACCTCCTATCATAGCAATGCACCCCCAATCATAGAGCTCCACCCCCAATCACAGAGCTCCACCCCCAATCATAGAGCACCTATCATAGCAATGCACCCCAGTCATCACACTGCACCTCCAAGCACAGCATTGAACCACAATCACCTAAAAATATATATAGTGTAGCGCTGTGTGTGTAAATGGTAAAGGGTATAAAAACAGTGAGTTAGGCTCGAGCCATCTCTTAATGGCCAGCAAATAGACAGAAAATACTTCAAAATTAAATAAAAGTGACTCAATACAATCAAAAGTGCACTATATGTTATAAAATGACATGTAAATTATAATAATTACAACAAACCAGTGATTAATGGTGAACAAGAACAAATTATATATAGATAAAAGTTCAGCCAAAAGAGTCCATAAATATTAGAAAATGTGTTCCTGATAAAAATCAAAAACCACCACCGAAAGGTCTCTGAGGGTCAACCGGTGAAAACAACGATGGAAAGCTTCTGGTAGATGAAAAGGTAGAGCACCAAAATGAAATGAGACATCTAAATATAAGACAGGACCATCACCAGAGTATCTGAGGAGGCTTACCGGAAGCAGGGGACTTGAAAAGACACACGTCTTACAAGTCCCAGAAAGCTTAATGAGCCGCCAGGGCTGGCAGGATGGATCATCGGGTGTCCACAACTTCAAATGGGGGGGAAAGGAAAATCCTTGCACAGCCGGCAAATCAGCAGCACCTCCTCTTTGCCGGCTGTGCAAGGATTTTCCTTTCCCCCCCATTTGAAGTTGTGGACACCCGATGATCCATCTTGCCAGCCCTGGCACCATTTACACACACAGCGCTACACTATATATATTTTTTGTTAATTTACTTCTACCTGTGTCTTAGAGGTGTGTTAGCTGCTTATTGTGTAACCATCTTTATAACACCATCGGAGCAGCGCTGTACTTATTCCCTATCGATTCCAACCACAATCACCTCACTGCACCCCGATCCTCACACTGAGCTGTGACCCCAATGATGTCAGACTGATAGTCGCATCCGATTACCGATAGACCCCACACCTGGGTGACGCATTACTTTTCTCACTGCATTATTGGTGTGTTTGTCTCACATTAGCACAGGCCATCCCATTCACTTCAATACATCGCCCTCTGCGCCCGACATGCTCCATAGCAGCTCATCTACCTGTTTTGGCATTGAGCCAACAATGCGTTTTACTGTATTTTGTTGTGCGACAAAACGTGGGACCGCTACCTGCGTCTAGGGTGCCAATGAGTAAGAATGACTCCTCCAGCGTGGAACGCCGAATAACCTCCCACCGATGTCTGATACACATTGAGACCAAACCTCACCATGAAAAAGCCTGAAGAGGTCTTCCACACCTCGTGCCTCATAGTATATCATTATATATATCTACTGAGAAAATATCCAATTCTGACCGAGGAGACGAGGCCTCACATTCCACCATATATAAGACATGGGGGGGGGGGGATCAGGGCAGATATGGAAGACAATATTCCCTCTCAGTGTCATTCGGGGTCATGAGACGGTCAGGTTGTTGTTAATAAATGACCAAGAGTTCCTAGGTGTGGCTGTCCAGAGGGGTCAGAAGAATGAAGCACAACAAAAGCTCTTTAAACATTTCCAGAGGCAGACACACATATACTAACCACCTACAGACAAACATCCCCCGATCTCCAGTCTGCCACCATATCCAATGACCATACACCTGCCAGACCCAACAACCACCCATCCAATCTCCAGACCCAACAACCCCCCATCCAATCTCCAGACTACTGCCAGACCCAACAACCCCCCATCCAACCCTCAGACTATAGCCAGATGCAACAACCACCCATCCAACCCCCAGACTACTGCCAGACCCAACAATCACCCATCCAGCCCTCAGACAACTGCCAGACCCAACAACCACCCATCCAACCCCCAGACTACTGCCAGATGCAACAACCACCCATCCAATCTCCAGACTACTGCCAGACCGAAAAACCACCCATCCAATCCCCAGACTACTGCCAGACCCAACAACCACCCATCCAGCCCTCAGACGACTGCCAGACCCAACAACCACCCATCCAACCCCCAGACTACTGCCAGATGCAACAACCACCCATCCAATCTCCAGACTACTGCCAGACCCAACAACCACCCATCCAACCCCCAGACTACTGCCAGACCCAACAACCACCCATCCAATCTCCAGACTACTGCCAGACCCAACAACCACACATCCAATCTCCAGACTACTGCTAGACCCAACAACCACCCATCCAATCTCCAGACTACTGCCAGACCCAACAACCACCCATCCAATCCCAGGCTACTGTCAGACCCAACAGCCACCCATCCAACCCCCAGACTACTGCCAGACCCAACAACCACCCATCCAATCCACAGACTACTGCCAGACCCAACAACCACCCATCCAATCTCCAGACTACTGCCAGACGCAACAACCACCCATCCAACCCCCAGACTACTGCCAGACCCAACAACCACCCATCCAATCCACAGACTACTGCCAGACCCAACAACCACCCATCCAATCCATAGACTATTGCCAGACCCAACAACCACCCATCCAGCCCTCAGACAACTGCCAGACCCAACAACCACCCATCCAACCCCCAGACTACTGCCAGATGCAACAACCACCCATCCAATCTCCAGACTACTGCCAGACCGAAAAACCACCCATCCAATCCCCAGACTACTGCCAGACCCAACAACCACCCATCCAGCCCTCAGACGACTGCCAGACCCAACAACCACCCATCCAACCCCCAGACTACTGCCAGATGCAACAACCACACATCCAATCTCCAGACTACTGCCAGACCCAACAACCACCCATCCAACCCCCAGACTACTGCCAGACCCAACAACCACCCATCCAATCTCCAGACTGCTGCCAGACCCAACAACCACCCATCCAATCTCCAGACTGCTGCCAGACCCAACAACCACACATCCAATCTCCAGACTTCTGCTAGACCTAACAACCACCCATCCAATCCACAGACTACTGCCAGACCCAACAACCACCCATCCATTCTCCAGACTACTGCCAGACCCAACAACCACTCATCCAACCCTCAGACTATAGCCAGACCCAACAGTCACCCATCCAACCCCCAGACTACTGCCAGACCCAACAACCACCCATCCAATCTCCAGACTGCTGCCAGACCCAACAACCACACATCCAATCTCCAGACTTCTGCTAGACCCAACAACCACCCATCCAATCCACAGACTACTGCCAGACCCAACAACCACCCATCTAATCTTCAGACTACTGCCAGACGCAACAACCACCCATCCAACCCTCAGACTATAGCCAGACCCAACAACCACCCATCCAACCCCCAGACTACTGCCAGACCCAACAACCACCCATCCAATCCACAGACTGCTGCCAGACCCAACAACCACCCATCCAACCCTCAGACTATAGCCAGACCCAACAACCACACATCCAACCCCCAGACTACTGCCAGACCCAAAAACCACCCATCCAACCAATCCACAGACTACTGCTAGACCCAACAACCACCCATCTAATCTCCAGACTACTGCCAGACCCAACAACCACACATCTAATCTCCAGACTACTGCCAGACCCAACAACCACCCATCCAATCTACAGACTACTGCCAGACCCAACAACCACCCATCTAATCTCCAGACTACTGCCAGACCCAACACCCACCCATCTAATCTCCAGACTACTGCCAGACCCAACAACCACCCATCCAATCCACAGACTACTGCCAGACCCAACAACCACCCATCCAATCTTCAGACTACTGCCAGACTCAACAACCACCCATCCAACCCTCAGACTACTGCCAGACCCAACAACCACCCATCCAATCCACAGACTACTGCCAGACCCAACAACCACCCATCCAATCTCCAGACTACTGCCAGACCCAACAACCACCCATCCAATTTCCAGACTACTGCCAGACCCAACAACCACCCATCCAACCCTTAGACTATAGCCAGACCCAACAACCACCCATCCAACCCCCTGACTACTGCCAGACCCAACAATCACCCATCCAACCCCCAGACTACTGCTAGACCGAACAACCACCCATCCAATCTACAGACTACTGCCAGACCCAACAATCACCCATCCAACCAATCCACAGACTACTGCTAGACCGAACAACCACCCATCCAATCTACAGACTACTGCCAGACCCAACAACCACCCATCCAATCCACAGACTACTGCCAGACCCAACAACCACCCATCCAATCCACAGACTACTGCCAGACCCAACAACCACCCATCTAATCTCCAGACTACTGCCAGACCCAACAACCACCCATCTAATCTCCAGACTACTGCCAGACCCAACAACCACCCATCCAATCCACAGACTACTGCCAGACCCAACAACCACCCATCCAATCCACAGACTACTGCCAGACCCAACAACCACCCATCCAATCTCCAGACTACTGACAGACCCAACAACCACCCATCTAATCTCCAGACTACTGCCAGACCCAACAACCACCCATCTAATCTCCAGACTACTGCCAGACCCAACAACCACCCATCTAACACCCAGACTACTGCCAGACCCAACAACCACCCATCTAACCCCCAGACTACTGCCAGACCCAACAACCACCCATCTAACCCCCAGACTAATGCGAGACCCAACAACCACCCATCTATCCCCCAGACTAATGCGAGACCCAACAACCACCCATCTAACCCCCAGACTACTGCCAGACCCAACAACCACCCATCTAACCCCCAGACTAATGCGAGACCCAACAACCACCCATCTAACCCCCAGACTACTGCCAGACCCAACAACCACCCATCTAACCCCCAGGCTAATGCGAGACCCAACAACCACCCATCTAATGGGGCGTACACACGGTTGGACTTTTCGGCTACAAATCCGGCGGACAATCCAATCGTGTGTGGGCTTCCCCGGACTTTCAGTGGACTTTTCCAGTCACAAATCTGACGGACTTTAGATTTGGAACTTGCTTCAAATCTTTACGTCGCAACTCCGCCGGACCCAGAAATCAGCTCATCTGTATGCTAGTCCGACGGACGACAACCGACGCTAGGGCAGCTATTGGCTACTGGCTATCAACTTCCTTATTTTAGTCTGGTGTACGTCATCATGTACGAATCCGTCGGACTTTTGTGTGGTCGTATGTAGGCAAGTCCGTTCGTTAGAAAGTCCGCCGCAAGTTCGCCAAAAGTCTGTCTAAAGTTTGTCGGACGGGCTGTCGGACTTTTGTAGCAGAAAAGTCCGACCGTGTGTACGCCCCATTACCCTCAGACTACTGCCAGACCCAACAACCACCCATCTAATTTCCAGACTACTGCCAGACACAACAACCAACCATCTAATCTCCAGACTACTGCCAGACCCAACAACCACCCATCTAATCTCCAGACTACTGCCAGACACAACAACCAACCATCTAATCTCCAGACTACTGCCAGACCCAACAACCACCCATCTAATTTCCAGACTACTGCCAGACCCAACAACCAACCATCTAATCTCCAGACTACTGCCAGACCCAACAACCACCCATCTAACCCCCCAGACTAATGCGAGACCCAACAACCACCCATCTAACCCCCAGACTACTGCCAGACCCAACAACCACCCATCTAATCTCCAGACTACTGCCAGACCCAACAACCACCCATCTAATCTCCAGACTACTGCCAGACCCAACAACCACCCATCTAACCCCCAGACTACTGCCAGACCCAACAACCACCCATCTAACCCCCAGACTAATGCGAGACCCAACAACCACCCATCCAATCTCCAGACTACTGCCAGACCCAACAACCACCCATCTAACCCCCAGACTACTGCCAGACCCAACAACCACCCATCTAACCCCCAGACTAATGCGAGACCCAACAACCACCCATCTAATCTCCAGACTACTGCCAGACCCAACAACCACCCATCTAACCCCCAGACTACTGCCAGACCCAACAACCACCCATCTAACCCCCAGACTAATGCGAGACCCAACAACCACCCATCTAATCTCCAGACTACTGCCAGACCCAACAACCACCCATCTAACCCCCAGACTACTGCCAGACCCAACAACCACCCATCTAACCCCCAGACTACTGCTAGACCCAACAACCACCCATCTAATCTCCAGACTACTGCCAGACCCAACAACCACCCATCTAATCTCCAGACTACTGCCAGACCCAACAACCACCCATCTAACCCCCAGACTAATGCGAGACCCAACAACCACCCATCTAATCTCCAGACTACTGCCAGACCCAACAACCACCCATCTAACCCCCAGACTACTGCCAGACCCAACAACCACCCATCTAACCCCCAGACTAATGCGAGACCCAACAACCACCCATCTAATCTCCAGACTACTGCCAGACCCAACAACCACCCATCTAACCCCCAGACTAATGTGAGACCCAACAACCACCCATCTAACCCCCAGACTACTGCTAGACCCAACAACCACCCATCTAATCTCCAGACTACTGCCAGACCCAACAACCACCCATCTAATCTCCAGACTACTGCCAGACCCAACAACCACCCATCTAACCCCCAGACTAATGCAAGACCCAACAACCACCCATCTAATCTCCAGACTACTGCCAGACCCAACAACCACCCATCTAACCCCCAGACTACTGCCAGACCCAACAACCACCCATCTAACCCCCAGACTAATGCCAGACCCAACAACCACCCATCTAATCTCCAGACTACTGCCAGACCCAACAACCACCCATCTAACCCCCAGACTACTGCCAGACCCAACAACCACCCATCAAATCTCCAGACTACTGCCAGACCCAACAACCACCCATCTAACCCCCAGACTACTGCCAGACCCAACAACCACCCATCTAACCCCCAGACTACTGCTAGACCCAACAACCACCCATCTAATCTCCAGACTACTGCCAGACCCAACAACCACCCATCTAACCCCCAGACTACTGCCAGACCCAACAACCACCCATCTAACCCCCAGACTACTGCCAGACCCAACAACCACCCATCAAATCTCCAGACTACTGCCAGACCCAACAACCACCCATCTAACCCCCAGACTACTGCCAGACCCAACAACCACCCATCTAACCCCCAGACTACTGCTAGACCCAACAACCACCCATCCAATCTCCAGACTACTGCCAGACCCAACAACCACCCATCCAATCTCCAGACTACTGCCAGACCCAACAACCACCCATCCAATCCCCAGCCTACTGCCAGACACAACAAGCAGACCTCAACCAATTTGATTTCAGTTTACCACAGTCAGTCACCTTGGGTCCACATCGTCATTAACCAAGTGATATTGACAGATGGAACCGCTGTTAGTTATCCCATACAGTCCCTTTAATTTAAGAAGCACAAAGTAGTGCAGGGTGGAGGATACATTGTGCATTGGACGGGAGATCTGCAACAAGAACTGTCTGTGATACACACAGAACGGTGATCAACATTATTGACAATGATGATACATTGTATATAGAAACATTGATGATACATTATACACTATATACAAATTGATGATATTATGATACATTGTGTAAATAGATACTATATTCCCAAAAGTATTGGGACGCCTGCCTTTACACACATGAACAGTCTTAAGCCTCGTACACACGATCGGACTTTCCGACGGGAAATGTTGGATGCCAGGCTGTTGGCGTTAAATCCGACCGTGTGTACGCTCCATCGGACAATTGTTGTCGGACTTTCCGCCAATAAATGTTGGATGGCAGGTTTTCAAATTTTCTGCGGACAAATGTCTGTTGTCTGATTTCCCAATCGTGTGTGTAGACAAGTCCGTAGGACAAAAGTCCAAAGTACAAACGCGAATGTTCGGAAGCGAGGACGAGCCGGAAGCGGTCGGTCTTGTAAACTTGTGTTCGTAATGGAGAATTAACATTGGTGACGCGGCAAATTGTGAAATCAGGAAATGCAGCGCACAATTCTCTTCTTCTTTATGGGATAATAATGAAGATGCTTTGCTGGTGATAATGATGGATTATTGCAAACAAAGTTTCTAGTGATATCAAGAATAATATTATTATGTTTAATTTTTATTTTTTTTGGCAAGTTACCACAACACCATTATTATCCCGGAGTTTATAAGATCAAAGATACAACTATGTTGGTGCCTCTTGTTATTGTTACTTTGTATTTTATAAAATATAACTTCCTACTCCTAAACTGTCATTGGAAGTAAAACACAAAGCCGAGTATTATTCTCCACTATTCTTTTATTGTGTATTAAAAAAAGAAAACAAATCAAATTAGACATGAAATCTGCCAATAGAACTTCACCAAACAGTACGTTCTATACATCCAAAAATATAGAAAATATACCCAATCAAATCATTATTATTATCCAACCAAAACAATAATGTCAAAGCGATAACTCCGAGGCCGATAATAAATATGTCATCTCCTCCGATTCCACAACATGGCTGGATGACCAACGGCCGTTCAGAAACAAAATGAAAAACGCAAAATGAAAAGTGCGAATCAACACTCACCAAACTTCTACCAACACGAAATTATCAGAAGGAGCCCAAAGGGTGGCGCTAAAGAGCTGAAAAACAACGCAGTACGTCACCACGTTCGGAATTGTTGGCCAACATTTGTGTGACCGCATGTACGCAAGACGAGTTTGAGCCAACAACCTTCAGACAAAATTCTACGGTTTTGTTGGCCAACAATCCGATCGTGTGTACGGGGCATAAGTCCGTAGGGTTCAATATTGAGTTGGCTCCGCCCTTTGCAGCTATAACAACTTCACCTCTTCTGGGAAGGCCGTCCACAAGGTTTAGGAGGGTGTCTATGGGAATGTTTGACCATTCTTCCAGAAGACCGTTTGTGAGGTCAGGCACTGATGTTGGATGAGAAGGCCTGGCTCTCAGTCTCCTCTATAATTCATCTGAAAGGTGTTCTATGGGGTTGAGGTCAGGACTCTGTGCAGACCAGTCAAGTTCCTCCACCCCAAACTCGCTCATCCATGTCTTTATGGACCTTGCTTTGTGCACTGGTCCAAATCATTTGGTGGAGGGGGGATTATGGTGTGTGGGGGGTGGAGGGGGGATTATGGTGTGGGGGGGGGGTGGAGGGGGGATCATGGTGTGTGGTGGTTGGAGGGGGTATTATGGTGTTGGGGGGGTGGAGGGGGGATTATGGTGTGGGGGGGATTATGGTGTGGGGGGAGGGGGGATTATGGTGTCGGGGGGTGGAGGGGGGATTATGGTGTGGGGGGAGGGGGATTATGGTGTGTGGGGAGGGGGGATTATGGTGTGGGGGGGTGGAGGGAGGATTATGGTGTGGGGGGGGATTATGGTGTTGGGGGGTGGAGGGAGGATTATGGTGTGGGGGGGAGGGGGATTATGGTGTGGGGGGGTGGAGGGAGGATTATGGTGTGGGGGGAGGGGGGATTATGGTGTCGGGGGTGGAGGGGGGATTATGGTGTGGGGGGAGGGGGGATTATGGTGTCGGGGGTGGAGGGAGGATTATGGTGTGGGGGGAAGGGGGATTATGGTGTGGGTGGAGGGGGGATTATGGGGTCGGGGGTGGAGGGGGGGTTGTTTTTCAGGGGTTGGGTTTGGCCCCTTAGTTCCAGTGAAGGGAACTCTTAAGGTGTCAGCATACCAAGACATTTTGGACAATTTCATGGTCCCAACTTTGTGGGAGGAGTTTGGGGACGGCCCCTTCCTGTTCCAACATGACTGCTCACCAGTGCACAAAGCAAGGACCATAAAGACATGGATGAGTGAGTTTGGGGCGGAGGAACTTGACTGGCCTGCACAGAGTCCTGACCTCAACTCGATAAAACACCTTTGGGATGAATTAGAGCGGAGACTGTGAGCCAGGCCTTCTCATCCAACATCAGTGCCTGACCTCACAAATGATCTTCTGGAAGAATGGTCAAACATTCCCATAGACACCCTCCTAAACCTTGTGGACGGCCTTCCCAGAAGAGGTGAAGCTGTTATAGCTGCAAAGGGCGGAGCCAACTCAATATTGAACCCTCCGGACTAAGACTGGGAATACACTATACAAAAAATCAGCCGAAAATCGGTCATTTAGACAGTTCGTTCGTTTTTCTTGGCCAGTTAATGTACACAAAATCGATAATCGGGATGTTTTTGCGCTGAAAAAACTGAGGAGAAGGTTGGAAATTTTATGCCGAACGAAAGATAAATTGAAAGGTTAATGTGTTTCCCGTCTGAACTGTCTGCACCAGGTATAGGTAAAAAAAATGATTTATTTATGTCCACTGAACGATTTATCGGTCATTACATGATGGCACAATTGTTTGCAGTCACGGCCAAACGTTCGTTTTTCGAAAATGGGTTCGGCCGATTTTTGGTATAGTGTATGGCCAGCATTAGACTGGGATGTCATTACAGTTCATGTGTGTGGAAAGGCAGGCGTCCCAATACTTCTGGTCATATATATATATATACACTGATGATACAAGGGGGTTTACTAAGACTGGAGGATGCAAAATCTGGTGCACATGGGAGCCAATCAGCTTCCAGGATTTTTGTCAAAGCTTCATTAAACAAGCTGATATTAGAATCTGATTGGCTCCCATGTAGATCTGCACTGGATTTTGCATCCTCCAGTTTTAGTAAATCTCCCCCCAATGTGTTTATAAAGATTTATCACGTCTTCACAGCATTGTGATCACAGACATCGCATGTCATTCACACCGCATTGCAGATCAAATGTCAATCACATGCGATGCAAATTCACCAATACAAACCGTATAGAACCCACAATAGTGCCGGACCCTTCTATTGGTCCACACTGGAATCGGATCACACGGGGGGTCACTCCTATTCACTCCTATTCACTCCGATTCAATCCGATTCCTGCAAATAGTGCCGGACCCTTCTATTGGTCCACACTGGAATCAGATCACACGGGGGGTCACTCCTATTCAATCCGATTCAATCCGATTCCTGCAAATAGTGCCGGACCCTTCTATTGGTCCACACTGGAATCAGATCACACGGGGGGTCACTCCGATTCAATCCGATTCCTGCAAATAGTGCCGGACCCTTCTATTGGTCCACACTGGAATCGGATCACACGGGGGGGTCACTCCTATTCAATCCGATTCAATCCGATTCCTGCAAATAGTGCCGGACCCTTCTATTGGTCCACACTGGAATCAGATCACATGGGGGGTCACTCCTATTCAATCCGATTCAATCCGATTCCTGCAAATAGTGCCGGACCCTTCTATTGGTCCACACTGGAATCAGATCACACGGGGGGTCACTCCGATTCAATCCGATTCAATCCGATTCCTGCATCATTTGACAGTTTGCGCTGTGATCTGAGAACTGATCTGGGGGTGTCCTTTACATTGATCCCCCCCCAGTGGTTCCCAGATGTCAGTGTGAAGCAGCGTGCGATTCCTCCCCGAATCACACCGGAATCCCCCCACACTGGTTCACACTGAAAGTTAGTGACACCCCCAAATCGGTTCGCAGATCGCAGTGTGGACTGTCAAATGGTGCAGAATCAGATCACAGAGCAGTGACCCTCCCCCCCCATGTGATCGCAGTGTGGACCAATGAAAAGGGTCCGGCACTATTTTGGTGAGATTTCAGACAGTTTGTATTGCTGAATTTGTATCACACAAAACATCACATGTCATTCACATCTGATCTGCACTGCGGGGTGAATGTCTCTGATCATCACACAGGAGGAGACATTGTATACACACAGATTATTATATATATATATATAGGATACATTGTATACACACTGATCATTATATATATATATATAGGATACATTGTATACACACTGATCATTATATATATATATATATATAGGATACATTGTATACACACTGATTATTATATATATATATATAGGATACATTGTATACACACTGATTATTATATATATATATATAGGATACATTGTATACACACAGATTATTATATATATATATAGGATACATTGTATACACACTGATCATTATATATATATATAGGAGACATTGTATACACACTGATTATTATATATATATATAGGATACATTGTATACACACAGATTATTATATATATATATAGGATACATTGTATACACACAGATTATTATATATATATAGGAGACATTGTATACACACAGATTATTATATATATATATATATATAGGAGACATTGTATACACACTGATCATTATATATATATATAGGATACATTGTATACACACTGATCATTATATATATATATATAGGATACATTGTATACACACTGATCATTATATATATATATATAGGATACATTGTATACACACTGATGATATGATATATATATAGGATACATTGTATACACACTGATTATTATATATATATATAGGATACATTGTATACACACTGATTATTATATATATATATAGGATACATTGTATACACACTGATGATATGATATATATATAGGATACATTGTATACACACTGATTATTATATATATATATAGGATACATTGTATACACACTGATGATATGATATATATATATAGGAGACATTGTATACACACTGATTATTATATATATATATAGTATACATTGTATACACACTGATGATATGATATATATATATATAGTATACATTGTATACACACTGATGATATAATATATATATATAGGATACATTGTATACACACAGATGATACTTTGTATATATAAACACTCTCTATCTATGTTGTGAGTTTGGCTCAGTATTGTGATGAGGGTTATTTAGTATTCTGTTCCCAGGAGCTGACACTCCAGACCTCCTCCCCTCCCCCCTGGTGAGGATGATGAAGGGGTTTCAGTGAAACTTCCCTCCCAGGTGAGGACACTTCCCCCATTGTTCCTCCTCCACCTGATTCCTCTCTGCCTGTGATGTCATCAGGGGGGTATATATAAGTCAGGGGGTGGGGGGCAGGTGATCAGCATTCATTCCTCTCCTCTGTGTGGCAGGTAAGACAGGCTGGGTTGAGGGGTTGAGGGGTTGAGGGGTTGAGGGGTTGAGGGGTTGAGGGGTTGAGGGGTGTTTTGGGGGCACTTTGGGGGTTGTTGGTCTGTGTATAGGGCCCCCCTTGTATGCATATTGGGGGTCCTCCTGTGTATGGAGGGAGAACATTGTGTGGATTATGATGGTGAGGGACCTTTGTGCAGTTTGGGGTTCCTCTGAGTGTAAAGTTGGGAGAGTATGGAGGGGTCCCCATAGGATGAGGGGCTTACTATGTCCTTGTGTTGGGGGTACTGTATGGTCTGGAGGGGTCTCTATCTGTGGCATGCTTTAAGGTATCTTTTAGTGGGGTCTTGTGTGGTGTGGAAGGGTCCCTATAGGTTTGTGGGGGGGGACTTGATGTGGATTGCTCAGGACCTCTGGGTTTTTTATTGTACCCTTGTGATGCCCCCTTACTATAGGGGTACAGTACCCCAAGCTGTACATCCACTAGACTCCAAGCTGGCTCCCTCCACTTGCTTGGGGTACTGTGAGGGGGGGCTCTACCTGCCAGGAGTCTATAGAATGTACAGCTGGGGGGGGGGGTATTGTATCCCCAATATTGAGGGAGGGATCCTGCCATCCGATGACTGCTTCAGGTCTATGCATGGTGTGAATTGGGGGGTGCTCTGTATGGTTGGGGGTGTTGTGTCCTTGTGGTCTAAAGTATGTCTTGTGATTATCTAATGGGGGGGGGGGGGGGGGTGTTCTCTGCCTTGGGGGTGTCTGTATGGTGGGGGACTGTGTAGTGGTCCTTTCACCTTTTTGACTATATTGGGGGGGGGGGGGGTGCTGCTGTGTAGAAGTCTATAGGATGATGCAAATGTAGTGAGGGGTCTTTGTTTGGGGGGGGGGGGGGGGATCCATAGCAGGTAATTTTGGGGTGGGGAGTTGAGCACCATGGGGGCTCTATTATATGGCCCATCTATAGGAATGTGGTGGGGGGGGGGGGGAGGGTCGTGGGCGTCTTTAGGTCTCTGTATGGTGTGGGGGGTCTATAGCATGTGAATGGGGGGGGGGGGGGGGAGAATCACCCAGGTCTTTGTCTACAGGCTGAACTGCTAATTTGTAGTCTCCTTCCACCTGCTGCATCCTCCAGTTCCCAATGGGGGGGATTCTTTTCTTCCTCCATAAACTTTATTCTTTTGTTTGGCGGAATCTCAGTTCATTGTCCCCCCCCCCCCCCTTACCTACAAAGGGGGAGGAGAGAACTAGTCCTAGACTGAATACAATGGTAAGGGGGAGGGGACGGGGGGCTCCATTCACCTGTAGCTGGTGCTCAGGGTCACCAATATTTGTCTGCCTGTGTATGGTGGTGTCTGTGGTTGGGATGGTTTTGATTGAATTGTTTGACCTTCTTCTGTTTGTGGCAGTAGATTGTACAATCGGAACTGTCTGGATGACTTGTTGTCAAAGATCTGACCAATCATCTCCAGGCCAGACTATGGTAACATGGCTGCTGTCACACATCTTTATTGTAATGCAGAGGAATTTTTTTTTTTTTTTTTTTTTTTAATGCAACCTGCACCCTAGCTGAACTGCTGGAGCTTCAGATAAAGACTAATGGTTTTGTGTGAGGAGCAGTAAAGTGCAGTCACTGATGTAACTTTCCTATGACATAACTCAATATGGTTGCCCCATCCATGTAAAGGTTCTTTATGAACCCAAAACAGTGAAGTATGGCACATATCAGTCCCTGGATGTGGTGGTTTCTTTGGGTTTTGGGCTGAACGCTTCAGTAAGTACAGAAACCGCCCGTTCTGCCAGAAATGCTTTTATTTGAGCTAAACGCATGAAGTAATCTTATCTTTACTACTAATTCTCTCATAACGGGAGATGAAGAGATGTCAAGCCCAGCCTGGGTGACAACCATGGCTTCTCCCATAGATGAAGTGGAGGTGTGTTGTCACCCTACGGCAGGGATTGATCACAGGGTTAAAGGTGGAGGATCAAAACTGATGCCCTCTAAAGGTTGGGGTTGGATGCACATGACCATCTTCTACATTTTAGTAAGTTTACAGACCTCAGAACAGTGAGGATACCTGTGGGTGTGGCCCACACCCCCATAGCGACACCACTGGCTGAGCCCAGTGCCTCAGCTGAATGGTCCATAGTTGCCTTGTATCTGAAGGTCAAGCCTTGGATAATGGTGAGGTCTTCCTTTGGTGCCTTGTATATTGCTGGTCAGGATAAGTCCAATTGGTCAGAAGCTCCGAAGTCTCCTTACTGGCCAAGTCTTGTACTGGGTCCAGAGGAACTATAGTGGGTATTGAAGGCTCCTGACTCAAAGCACCAAAAGACAATGAGCATCCAACACCTGACCATTCAGGAATTTGTTGTAGTCTTGGGGGAGGGGGGGTTGGGTTAAGTTTTGGTCACCCAACTTGTAGGGCTTTGTGTGGTCTGACTATAAACCATTGTAGATGGTAAAAGGCTGAGTCTAAAAGATAGTATTGTGTATGACTGATATTAGTCCTGAAAAACTTGACATGCTTAAGAACTGTTGGACTTTGGTTGAAATGTAATGACCTGTATGCTTCCTGATCTTGCAGATTCCAGTCAACAATGGCTTCCACTGGTCTTCAGCTTCTTGGGATGGCCTTGTCCTTGATTGGCTGGGTGGGATCCATCATCACCTGTGCCTTGCCAATGTGGAAGGTGACTGCATTCATCGGGAACAACATTGTGGTGGCGCAGATCATCTGGGAAGGACTGTGGATGAATTGCATCGTTCAAAGCACCGGCCAGATGCAGTGCAAGGTCTACGACTCCATGTTGGCCTTGCCTCAAGATCTTCAGGCTGCCCGAGCCCTCACTGTCATCTGTATCCTTGTGGCTATCCTAGGACTGCTCATCGGCATTGTGGGAGCCAAATGTACCAACTGTGTGGAAAATGAGAACACCAAGGCGAGGGTCAGCCTGGTGTCCGGTGTGATCTTTGTGGTGGCAGGGGTCCTAATGCTCATTCCTGTCTGCTGGTCAGCCAACAGCATCATCCGTGACTTCTACAACCCACTGGTGACAGATGCCCAGAAGAGGGAGTTGGGGGCTGCTATCTACATTGGCTGGGCTTCCGCTGCTCTGATGCTGCTGGGTGGGGGGCTTCTGTGCTGCTCCTGCCCCAAGAAAGATGCCCCATACACTGCCCGCTATACTGCTGCCCCCTCTGGGGCTCGCAGTGAGTATACCACCAAGAACTATGTGTGAGGACTAATGGGATGCGCTATTATGGCATGAAGACAGACTCTGGGAAGGGGGTGGAAGGGGGGGGGGGGGGGGGGGGCGCTTGTGCTGGATTTTATACAAATTTCATGTTTAATAAAATATTCTTTTGTAGAACTGACCTGTCTGGCCTGAACATGTCTGTGTCCCCCTGGAGGTGAACTAATGTCTGGGATAGGGGGACTTTCTTAAGATATAAGTCTTGTGATGGGTTCTCCTGGATAGTGGAGAACCTCCAGATCTACAACCACATAAGACTTTTTGTGGAGTGGGGGAGGGCTGGGACCCCTGTCAGGAAGGTCTGTGTTGGGGTTTTTTTTAATCTCCCCATTGGTGAGTCAAGGGTGCCAAAAGGAAATTCAAAATAAGCTGTTCATGGAATGAAAATGGGGTAGAAGGGAATAAGGGGGTCTTCAGGAATTGGGTTTTGGGCAATGGAGGCTGTTCTTCAGGAACAGGGCAGTGGAAAGGATCTTTACCATTGGGGTGTTGGACAATGGAGGGTGTTTCCAAGAATGGGGTGTTAACTTTCCCATGCATTGTTCTTCTGTTTGATTATAGGGCAGGAATGGAAATCTTCCCAATTTAAATGTCCTGCATATGATTGGACACAGGTCACATCACCCAAGGCAGCCAATCAATAAATGACCCAAATATCTAACCCCCCCTCCCCCCATCTTGTGTCTTAATTGTAGCACTGTCCTGTGGGGTGAGATTGGACAGGATCTGTCTAGTCCTACATTGAATTGTCCCATGTGTAAAAGATTGGGCAGATATGATGTCCAGCCATAGAGTTGTCCTGTGTGGGAGGGGACAGGTCTTTCATCTGCTAGAGATGTTGGAGGAAGAAATTCCTCAGAGTTGTCCTGTGTGGCCAGAGGGCTGGGCTGAAACGCACAACTGTAATTATCAGTCATGTATGTCTATGGTCAGGAAATTGGAATACAAAGATCCCCCCCCCCCCCTGTAAATCATTACCAGGACAATGAGTAGACTGAGAGCAAACTCCAGACAATGAAGTCATTCACTAACCTGAGACTTCAGAGGAGTTGGGAGGGGGGCCATAGAGATCAAATCTATTCATATGGGGGGGGGGAGGAAGAGTGGTCTTCACACTACTGGACAACATCACACTGCTATACAGATTTCCACATTCCTTGTCTGTCCTGTATGCTGGGTGTAATTCTCAGTATCTGTTCTGTATGGTATGGACTCTGCACAATGCCTGTGTAATTCTCAGTAGGGGTGGTGATGACCTGTCATGGGATGGTATTTGCTCTACTGTCTGGATTTGTTGGGAGGAATTCTGCTGCTGTCTGTTACATTGGGTTGGGCTACATTGTGGATCAATTTGAACATGTCTGATCCATTTTCTGGTAAGAATTCAGTCCTTGTATTCTGGAGGATGAGTTCTCGGGAATGTTCAGGAGGACATGACCATATTTGGTCAGTGATGTCACTGGGAATACCCCACCACCCTCATGTTCAGTGGCCAGACTGCTGCCCTCACTTGTGGGGAGGCAGGATTGGTCATCTGGCTTTCTTTGGGTGCATTTTCTCGTGGGGGGCTTTTGTCCTCGGTCAGGCATTTGGGGTGACACCACTCTTGGGATCCCCTTGACATCATACTAGATTCATCTAGATCGTTCCTTAGGGAACACCCCCACATGGGGGTTGCTTTGGGTTACCTCTGGCTCTCATCCAGAACAAGGATCTAATTGAGTGGATTGGAGTCCTGGTGGCCTTGACAGAGCAAAGGGGCTGGGAAATGTCATTTACTTTTTTTTTTTTTTGGGTTGTATATACAGATTACCCCAGCCCCCATGTCATTCATAATTTCTTCATTAGCCTAGAAAATGGTCTGAACTCATGTTTAACATTCAGCTCCTATTGACTTCAGGTGTTGCATCTGAACCTCATTGAAGTAAAGCGCACCCCCCAACCATACTCGGGTACATTCAGCTCATCTCTACACCTCTCCTTCCCAAGCCAGAGGGGTGATCAGATTGGGCTTTTCACCAAGGGTTCAGTGAATCTTGTGGCTGTGCCCAAACATAGAAGTGAATCATACTGACGTCTATGGGATGGGAAGAATTTTGTTGCTTAAATTTTGACAGGTTTTAGACAAACTTGTGCCTATAAAGGGCATGGAATGGTAGGCCGTGCCATGGGGAGGTTAACTTGAAAAAGTAGGTCATTTCATGTGGCTTTGAGGGCAACATTCAAGTACACCAATCCTTAAACCGTGCTTTGAATGCCTAAAGCAGGGGTCTTCAAACTATGGCCCTCCAGTTCAGGAACTACAATTCCCATCATGCTTAGTTATGTCTGTGAATATCAGTTTTACAATGCCTCATGGGACGTGTAGTTCTACAACAGCTGGAGGGCCATAGATTGAGGATCAGATCCCTGGCCTAAAGAATTACAGGACCGTCTTGGTGATGGCATGGAATTGCTTTTTATTCTGGTTGATCAACAGCAGCACACCAATCTGGGTCATTTTAGGTTTAAAAAAAAAAAAAACCCTGAAAAGGGGTGTTTTTTTTTTTTTTTTTTTTTTCCTCAGATAGTGATGCATGCTTTATCATATGGTAGTAAACCTGCATTGACCAGCCAATAAAAAATGGGCAGTTGTTTGTTGTGGTGGTCCCTATCATCGATGCAGGACTGTCCTTGAACTGATCAAAAAAAAAAAAAAAATCAAACTCTCCTAAGACTGCAGCTGACACAAGTGTAAAATTGTCCAGAAGCAGGACAGGTTTAATGACCAATGATAGGCCCAAATTTACGAGACAAGAGCTGGGGCTTTACTACAAGCATTAAGAGGCTGCAAAGAATATGTCTAATAACTAGCAGGCAAATGTTGATTCCCAAGGCTAGACACAAATATACTAGCGAGAGCACGGGGCGGGGGGGTGCCTCTTTACAAGAATTAAGACACTACAGCAGAACGATTTTAATGAGCAAGGCTATGCCTAAGATTACTAGAGACAAGCAGACTGGGACTTTACTACAAGAATTGGGAGACTGCAGGGGACCCAACAGTGTAAACATTGGCCAGCAGCAAGAAGGGTTTAACCAGGAATAATGGGACTAACTGGTGTGTGCCTAACCTTTTATCTGTAGGGTTAGGGGGTGCAGTGAGATATGGGAAACTGTTTATGTGCACGCTGCCTTTTTCTTCCTTTAAAACTATGCAGCAGTTTCAAGAATTGGCAGTAGGTCACAAGTGAATGATCTGCTTTCAGCTTTCAACTTAAAGAGGTGTTTTTAATTAAAAAAAAAAAAAAAATTAAACACCTACTCCCCACTTGAGAGAAGCCCACTTGTAAGGAAAGACTTGCAGTGAAGAGGTTTACCCTACAATTGAATCCAACATAGCCCCACCAAAGTTCACTGTGAACCTTGTCCCTAGTGCTGTTTTTTTCTATTCAATATATCTAATAAACTGTAAATGACACCTCCCATGGTGAGACATCCTGTCACTTTTATTGCAGATCTCAGTTTCTGCAGTCATTTCCTCATCCTCTGGTATTGTCATTCAAGTCAGCGAGAGCCCCTCCATCTTCTATCACCGATGTATTATGTAGACAGCAGCCATCTGTGCTAACTGAGGGGAAACAGACTTCACACTGACTGCATCCAGGAGAGCTGGGGAGGGGGCTTCATCTAGGATCAGATCCCATGGGGAGGGCTTCACATAGAACAAGATATCATGGTAAGGGCTTCATGTAGGATCAGATCCCATGGGGGAGGGGGCCCCGTGTAGGAACAGGTCCCACGGAGAGGAGGAATTTATGCAGGACCAGATCTCATGAAGGGAGGGTGCTTCATGATGGATCAGATCCCACTGGAAGGGCTTCATGAGGCCTAGACCTCATGGCAGGCTTCACGTAGAACAAGATCTCATGGTAAGGGCTACATGTAGAATCAGATCCAATTGGGGAGGGGACCTCATTTAGGACTAGGTCCCATGGCGAGGAGGGATTCATAGGACAGGTTCCCATGAAGGGAGGGTGCTTCACGTAGTATCAAATCTTATGGAGGTTTCATGTAAGAGCAGATGATCTGAGCAGAAGGTGCTTCATGTAGGACAAGATCCCGTGGGGGCTTCATGTAGGACCAGTTCCTTTTATAGGGGGACTTTTTCTGTTGAACCAGATTGCATGAGGGCTTCATGTAGGATCAGATCTCAGCATAGGGACTACATTGATCTATTCCCAGTATATTATCCCTCTTGTATGGAAATCTACAACATTTTCCCACCTAAAACCGTTTTTACTAATAAATGATCTGGCCAGCCTTGTGCTGCATGTAGCTGATCAGTTGCGTGGCCATGAAGGGAGGAAATGGAGGGAATTATAGCAAAGTAACATTTTGGTGGCACAGTGAATAGTGTGTGACCACCTAGTCAATGACATCTCATATTGCACAGATGAAGTGTTGGGTGTTCATAGTGTATGACCACCCAGTCCATGACATCTTGTATTGTACAGATGAAGTGTTGGGTCTTCATAGTGTGTGACCACCCAGTCCATGACATCTCGTATTGTACAGATGAAGTGTTGGGTCTTCATAGTGTATGACCACCCAGTCCATGACATCTCGTATTGTACAGATGAAGTGTTGGGTGTTCATAGTGTATGACCACCCAGTCCATGACATCTTGTATTGTACAGATGAAGTGTTGGGTCTTCATAGTGTGTGACCACTCAGTCCATGACATCTCGTATTGTAAAAATGAAGTGTTGGGTATTCATAGTGTGTGACCACCCAGTCCATGACATCTCGTATTGTACAAATGAAGTGTTGGGTCTTCAAGGTGTATGACCACTCAGTCCATGAAATACTGTATTGTACAGATATCTCTCCTCATCTATAAGGGGGGAGTCCCGGGACATGTCTCTTCCTCTCATGCACTCTTGGTGAACTCTGTCACCCATCATTGGCAGTCTGTTCCTGTCTTCTCCTCCGAGTAAATATGGCACCTCCATGTCACATTCCAGTACACTGCCGGGGTACCTGTTTCTCCAAGCTGACACATGGCTCTGACTGAAGATACACTACAGGCCTGACATCACCGGGGGAAATACTTTACTACTAGATGTGTTTAGTGATTAAACTGGAGTACAGCTTAATAAGAGTAGGACTAGAGGTTTAAGAAGATATGAAGATGAGCATTGGAGTGACATATGGGGAATAGAACAGGACTAGTAGGGGTGGAGTAGAATAGAGGGGTAAGTACAGGACTAGTAGGGGTGGAGTAGAATAGAGGGGTAAGTACAGGACTAGTAGGGGTGGAGTAGAATAGAGGGGTAAGTACAGGACTAGTAAGGGTGGAGTAGAATAGAGGGGTAAGTACAGGACTAGTAGGGGTGGAGTAGAATAGAGGGGTAAGTACAGGACTAGTAGGGGTGGAGTAGAATAGAGGGGTAAGTACAGGACTAGTAGGGGTGGAGTAGAATAGAGGGGTAAGTACAGGACTAGTAGGGGTGGAGTAGAATAGAGGGGTAAGTACAGGACTAGTAGGGGTGGAGTAGAATAGAGGGGTAAGTACAGGACTAGTAGGGGTGGAGTAGAATAGAGGGGTAAGTACAGGACTAGTAGGGGTGGAGTAGAATAGAGGGGTAAGTACAGGACTAGTAGGGGTGGAGTAGAATAGAGGGGTAAGTACAGGACTAGTAAGGGTGGAGTAGAATAGAGGGGTAAGTACAGGACTAGTAGGGGTGGAGTAGGATAGAGGGGTAAGTACAGGACTAGTAGGGGTGGAGTAGAATAGAGGGGTAAGTACAGGACTAGTAGGGGTGGAGTAGAATAGAGGGGTAAGTACAGGACTAGTAGGGGTGGAGTAGAATAGAGGGGTAAGTACAGGACTAGTAGGGGTGGAGTAGAATAGAGGGGTAAGTACAGGACTAGTAGGGGTGGAATAGAATAGAGGGGTAAGTACAGGACTAGTAAGGGTGGAGTAGAATAGAGGGGTAAGTACAGGACTAGTAGGGGTGGAGTAGAATAGAGGGGTAAGTACAGGACTAGTAGGGGTGGAGTAGAATAGAGGGGTAAGTACAGGACTAGTAGGGGTGGAGTAGAATAGAGGGGTAAGTACAGGACTAGTAGGGGTGGAGTAGAATAGAGGGGTAAGTACAGGACTAGTAGGGGGTAGTAGGATATGATGTTCATAGGTGTGCGCAGCCTATTGCATTAGGGTGTGCACCCCAAATGTATTAAAACATGGACGGCGTTAGTAGAGCAGTGGACGATGTTAGTAGTTTTTTCATTTGTATTATTATTACTATTTATTTTTTTTAGAAGCCCCATTCGGGGGCTTTGAGGAAATATCAGCAGGGGGAATCTGCACCACACGGGGTGATTAGGGTACATCCCTGGCGCACGCCTATGGATATGTTGGTGAGTAGATAACTATTGGAGGTTTAGTAGGACATTGTGGTGAGTAGAAGTCTAGTAGGAAGAGTAGGATACAGGAGTGGAAACAGCAATATTTGGGGGTGTAGTAGGATATAGAGGTGAGTTCGGGCCTAGTAGGGGGATTATGTAGGAATTAGGGGTGACTACTGGACTAGTAGGGTAAAATGTAGATTGTCTAGGGATATTTATTAGGGTATAGTACGATATGGAGGTTATTAAAGGACTGATACAGCATAGACGGTTATTGGAGTGAGTACAGTACAGTGTTGTAAGGTATGGGGGTGAGTATGGGACTAGTAAGTGTAGTACGCTATTGGGTAAGTACAGGACTAGTGGAGATGTAGTAAGATATGAGGGTGAGTACAAGATTAGTAGGGATGTAGTAGGATATGGGGGTGAGTACAGGACTACTAGAGGTGTAGTAGGGAATGGGGGTGAGTGCAAGACCAGGTGTAATAGGATATGTGTGTAAGTACAGGACTAGTAGCGGTGTAGTAAGATATGAGGCTGAGTATAACGCTAGTAGGGGTGTAGTAAGATATGGGGTGAATACAGGACTAGTAGGGTGTAATAGGATATGGGAGTAAATACAGGACTAGTAGAGGTGTAATAAGATATGAGGGTGAGTACAAGACTGGTAGGGGTGTAGTAGGATATGGGGGTGAATGCAGGACTAGTAGGAGTATAGCAGGTTTTAAGGGTGAGTATAGGATTAGTAGGGGTGCGGTAGTATATTGGTGTGAGTATAGGACTAGTAGGGGTGTAGTAGGGTATTGGGGTGAGTACAGGACTAGTAGGGATTTGTAGAATATGGGGGTGAGTACAGGATTAGTAGGAGTGTAGTAGTATATGGGGGTAAGTACAGGAATAGTATGGTTGAAGTAGGGTATGAGGGTGCATACAGGACTAGTAGGGTTGTAGTTAGTTAAGGGAGTGAGTAGAAGACTAGTAGGGATGTAGTAGGATATGGGAGTGAGTACAGGAGTAGTAGAGGTGTAGTAGAATAAGAGGGTGAATACAGGACTAGTAGATGTGTAGTAGGATAAGGGGGGTGGGTACAGGACTAGTAGGGGCATAGTAGAATATGGAGGTGAGTACAGGACCGGTAAGGGTGTAGTAGAATAAGGGGGTGAATACAGGACTAATAGACGTGTAGTAGGATAAGGGGGTGGGTACAGGACTAGTAGGGGTGTAATAGGATATGCGGGTGAATACAGGACCAGTGGGGATGTAGTAGGATATGAGGGTGAGTACTGGACCAGTAGGGATGTAGTAGGATATGGGGGTGAGTACTGGACCAGTAGAGATGTATTAGGATATGGGGGTGAGTACAGGACTAGTAGGGATGTAGTCGGATGTGGGGGGTGAGTATTGGAATTGTAGAGGTGTAGTAGGATGTGGGGGGAGTGAGTATTGGCATTGTAGAGGTGTAGTAGGATGTGGGGGTGAGTAGAGGACTAGTAGAGGTGTAGTAGGATGTGGGGAGTTAGTAGAGGACTAGTAGAGGTGTAGTAGGATGTGGGGGTGAGTATTGGAATTGTAGAGGTGTAGTAGGATGTGGGGGTGAGTATTGGAATTGTAGAGGTGTAGTAGGATGTGGGGGGTGAGTATTGGAATTGTAGAGGTGTAGTAGGATGTGGGGGTGAGTATTGGAATTGTAGAGGTGTAGTAGGATGTGGGGGTGAGTATTGGAATTGTAGAGGTGTAGTAGGATGTGGGGGTGAGTGGAGGACTAGTAGAGGTATAGTAGGATGTGGGGGTGAGTAGAGGTGTAGTAGGATGTGGGGGTGAGTATTGGAATTGTAGAGGTGTAGTAGGATGTGGGGGTGAGTAGAGGACTAGTAGAGGTGTAGTAGGATGTGGGGGAGAGTAGAGGTGTAGTAGGATGTGGGGGGAGAGTAGAGGTGTAGTAGGATGTGGGGGTGAGTATTGGAATTGTAGAGGTGTAGTAGGATGTGGGGGTGAGTAGAGGACTAGTAGAGGTGTAGTAGGATGTGGGGGAGAGTAGAGGTGTAGTAGGATGTGGGGGGAGAGTAGAGGACTAGTGGGGGTGAGTATTGGAATTGTAGAGGTGTGGTAGGATGTGGGGGGAGAGTAGAGGACTAGTAGAGGTGTAGTAGCATGTGTGAGGCGGGGTGAGTATTGGAATTGTAAAGGTGTAGTAGGATGTGGGGGTGAGTAGAGGTGTAGTAGGATGTAGGGGTGAGTATTGGAATTGTAGAGGTGTAGTAGGATGTGGGGGTGAGTAGAGGACTAGTAGAGGTGTAGTAGGATGTGGGGGTGAGTATTGGAATTGTAGAGGTGTAGTAGGATGTGGGGGTGAGTATTGGAATTGTAGAGGTGTAGTAGGATGTGGGGGTGAGTATTGGAATTGTAGAGGTGTAGTAGCATGTGTGAGGCGGGGTGAGTATTGGAATTGTAGAGGTGTAGTAGGATGTGGGGGTGAGTATTGGAATTGTAGAGGTGTAGTAGCATGTGGGGGTGAGTATTGGAATTGTAGAGGTGTAGTAGGATGTGGGGGTGAGTAGAGGACTAGTAGAGGTGTAGTAGGATGTGGGGGTGAGTATTGGAATTGTAGAGGTGTAGTAGGCTGATACCGGAGATGATATAAAACCCGGGGTTGGTGGATGACTAGTATCATTCTTCTAGGGGGAGTAGATATTTGTTCAGTAATTTTAGTGTTAAACTTGAAGCGGGGCCTGTACTCCTCTGTGTACACATCACACCTGAGTGTCTGCTCATTGGCAGTATTTGACACGTTACATGTAGGAGGGGTGGGGGTGGGGTGAGTTGCCGGGGTATATCTAGGGTCCCGGGCCCCAAGGTTGTCTCTGCTTCTCTGTTTCCTGCACACTCTGAACAATGCTGCGCTTCGTACTGCTCCTGTCCCTGGTGGGGATCAGCTTACAAGGAGGTAGGTGGCTGGTTCTCTCTATCTATATACCTGTATGAAATACGTGACTGTCTGAGGTCTTCTTGTCACACATAAATCCTTCCTTGGATTCCCATATATGCCGCAGTATGTAGATGTCCCCGACTTCTCGTACCTTCTACCCCTCCAACATGTCTATCATCTGCCTCATGGCTCCTCAGTACCCGATACCATTTTATATGCCCCTCCCATACTACAGCTATACTACCAATCCACCAAATACCCTTCTACATCTATACTACCCATACACCTAATACCCTTCTACAGCTATACTACCAATCCACCAAATACCCTTCTACATCTATACTACCCATACACCTAATACCCTTCTACATCTATACTACCCATACACCTAATACCCTTCTACAACTATACTACCAATCCACCAAATACCCTTCTACAACTATACTGCCCCCATGCACCTAATATCCTACTACTTCTATAGTGCCCCATCCACATAATACCCTACTAAATCTTTACCGCCCATCCACCAAATACTCTACTACATCTATACTGCCCATTGACCTAATACCTCATTACATTTATACTGCCCATCCACCTTATTCCATACTATGTCTATACTGCCCATTCACCAAATACTGTACTACATCTATACTGTCCATCTACCTCATACCCTTCTAAATATATACTGCCCATCCACCTAATACCCTTCTACAACTATACTGCCCATCCACCTAATACCCTTCTACATCTATACTGCCCATCTACCTAATACCCTTCTACAACTATAATGTCCATCTACCTCATACCCTTCTACATCTATACTGTCCATCTACCTCATACCCTTCTAAATCTATACTGTCCATTTACCTCATACCCTTCTAAATCTATACTGTCCATCTACCTTATACCCTACTGCCCACCCACCTAATACCAGTCTACATCTATATTGCCCATCCACTTAATACCCTTCTACATCTATACTGCCCCTCCACCTCATACCCTTCTACATCTATACTGCCCCTCCACCTCATACCCTTCTACATCTATACTGCCCCTCCACCTCATACCCTTCTACATCTATACTGCCCATCTACCTCATACCCTTCTACATCTATACTGCCCCTCCACCTCATACCCTTCTACATCTATACTGCCCCTCCACCTCATACCCTTCTACATCTATACTGCCCCTCCACCTCATACCCTTCTACATCTATACTGCCCCTCCACCTCATACCCTTCTACATCTATACTGCCCCTCCACCTCATACCCTTCTACATTTATACTGCCCATTTACCTTCTTACTGCCCATCCACCTCATATGCTGCCCACCCCCCATGGCTAATACCCCATTACATCTGTAGTAGCCCATCTCCCATGTCTTTTCCTTTTGACATCCATAATTTCCCTCCATAGTGCTGACTCCTTCCTGCCCCGAATGTGTAAATGTTCCCCCAGCTGTGGTGTTGGGCCCCAAAATCTGCCTGATATTGTAGAGAACGGGACCCTAGTGGAGCCCACCATCTGGACACTCCTTGTATGACAATGGACACCAGGAGCTGTTCCAATAAGCTGGGCCCCATCATGTCTTCTTCCTAGCTAAGTGCCTGGGTTCTGGGTCCCCAGAGGTTGTCACGCTGGGGGTTGTAGTGCTCCAGAATCCAACATCTCATGGGGGGAGGTGTTATGCTGGTGGGTTGTAGTGCTCCAGACACCAGATCATGGTGGGAATGTGGTGGGGTGGGTGGGGTGAAGATCTTCACAGTTTGCTCACAGTCTGGTTGTAGAGTGAGAGAACCTGCAGAGTTCAGGTTGGGAGGACAAGAGACGGGAGGTGGTGAGAGGGGCTCACAGGACAAAGGGGGGGGGGGCTCATTGACCCAGGAATCCAGATCTGTGTGTCTGTGTTCAGGATTATCACTTTTATTCCATGCGTTACAATTTATAACATCTCCGGAGCGGTACCACTGGTGAAAAGTGCCCCTCATGGTTGGTCTCCAGGAACCGGAAGAACCTTTCTTCTTAATGGAAACTGCCCAATCCCTCTGAATAATGGATCCAGTTTGTATCAGATTCCATCTTTGGGGCAATTATGGTAGATTGCTGATATGAATGTAGAGACATGGTTTGGAGGAGGGGAAGATTTAATGAGCTTTGGCAGGTCCACAGAGACATCATGGTGGCTTATCAGTAAAGTGACCCTGGAACCTGAAATTGGCATTTAGTGACTGGTGGAGAAAAAGTCACCCGATGATTGGCCAGAAGAGCATTTCATTATGTATGTTATCTCTGCTCTGTTCAAATGTTCTTCCCGTTTCCTTCAGGGGCCAAACCCCAGCAGAGCGCCGGAGGAAACCCCATATATCAGCCGGATTATTCCAGGGGTGAGAGCAAGACTGTAACCAACCCCCCTCAAATAACATCCAACTGCTCCCCCCACTGGTGCCAGGACTGCCCCTCCTTTATCCAGACTGAATCTGCCCCTCTCCAGCCATCTTTCCAACCCTCCAAATGGACCACTGACTGCACTGCCCACCCAATTGCCTTAATGACTGACCTCCAACGGACACTACCTTTCTCCAGACCCCTGACTTTACTGCCTTCCCAGCTGTCCCGTGACTGACATCCAACTGACACTGCCCCTTTCCAATCCTCTGACTGGCCCAGTGACTGCACTGCCTGCCCAACTGCCCTAATGGCTGATGTCCAGCTATCACTGCCTCTCTCCAGACCTCTGACTTTACTGCCCACCCAACTGCCACCTGACTGACATCCAACAACTGACACTGCTGCTTTCCAACCCTCCCGCTTTCCCACTGACTAAAATGCCCACCCAACTGCCCTAATGACTGACCTCTAATTGACACTGCCTCTCTCCAGACCTCTGACTTAACTGCCCACCCAACTGCCCCCTGACTATCGTCCAACTGACACTGCCCCTTTCCAACCCTCCAGCTGGCCCACTGAATGCACTGCCCACCCAACTGCCCTAATGACTGACTTTAAACTGGCACTGCCTCACTCCATACCCCTGTCTTTACTGCTCACCCAACTGCCTCCTGACTAACTTCCAACTGACACTGCCCCTTTCCAACCCTCCAGCTGGCCCACTGACTGCACTGCTCACCCAACAGTCCAATGACTGACTTCCAACTGACAGTTCATCTCTCCAGCCCCCTGATTTGACTCCTCACCCAACTTCTCACTGACTGACCTCCAACTGACACTGCCTGTGACTGTCCCACTGACTATACTGCTTACCCAAATGCCCCCTGACTGAATTCCAACTTATACTTCCTCTTTGGAGCCACCTAAATGTATTGTTCACCCTACTGCTCCCCGACTGACCTCCAACTGACACTGCTTTCTGACTGCCCCACTGACTGTACTGTTCACCTAACTGCCCTGAATGACCTCCAACTGACACTGTGCCTTTCCAATCCTCCAACTACTAAACTGACATTACTGCCCACCCAGGTGTACCCCTACTAACCTCCAACTGACAAAGTCCTTATCCAGCCCTGTGACTCCACTGCACCCCCCTGACTCTTGCCATGGACAGTACTGACCATTTAACTGCCCACTTCATGTCAATAGAGAGTTTGGAAATTTTTTCAATTTATTCCTATTCTCTCCTTTTCAGGTTTAGGCGTGGGAGGCCAACAGCCGGGACTTACCGGTCCTCTGGGGGCAAAATCTGGAGGTTAGTTTTATATATTATATTATAATATAATTTCCAAAACTTCAGCTGTATTGTCTACTGTCCTGTCTCCATCTACAGTCTGACTACAACCATCTATATCTACAGTCTGACCTGTGTATAAACCGACTACAACCGTCTATATCTATAGTCTGACCTGTGTATACACCAACTACAACCGTCCATATCTACAGTCTTACCTGTGTATACACTGACTACAACCGTCTATATCTACAGTCTGACCTGTGTATACACTGACTACAACCGTCTATATCTACAGTCTGACCTGTGTATACACCGACTACAACCGTCTATATCTACAGTCTGACCTGTGTATACACCGACTACAACCGTCTATATCTACAGTCTGACCTGTGTATACACCGACTACAACCGTCCATATCTACAGTCTGACCTGTGTATACACTGACTACAACCGTCTGTATCTACAGTCTTACCTGTGTATACACCGACTACAACCGTCCATATCTACAGTCTGACCTGTGTATACACCGACTACAACCATCTATATCTACAGTCTGACCTGTGTATACACTGACTACAACCGTCTATATCTACAGTCTGACCTGTGTATACACCGACTACAACCGTCCATATCTACAGTCTGACCTGTGTATACACTGACTACAACCGTCTATATCTACAGTCTGACCTGTGTATACACCGACTACAACCATCTATATCTACAGTCTGACCTGTGTATACACTGACTACAACCATCTATATCTACAGTCTGACCTGTGTATACACCGACTACAACCATCCATATCTACAGTCTGACCTGTGTATACACTGACTACAACCGTCTGTATCTACAGTCTTACCTGTGTATACACCGACTACAACCGTCCATATCTACAGTCTTACCTGTGTATACACCGACTACAACCGTCTATATCTACAGTCTGACCTGTGTATACACTGACTACAACCGTCTATATCTACAGTCTGACCTGTGTATACACCGACTACAACCGTCCATATCTACAGTCTGACCTGTGTATACACTGACTACAACCGTCTATATCTACAGTCTGACCTGTGTATACACCGACTACAACCATCTATATCTACAGTCTGACCTGTGTATACACCGACTACAACCGTCCATATCTACAGTCTGACCTGTGTATACACCGACTACAACCGTCTATATCTACAGTCTGACCTGTGTATACACCGACTACAACCGTCTATATCTACAGTCTGACCTGTGTATACACCGACTACAACCGTCTATATCTACAGTCTGACCTGTGTATACACCGACTACAACCATCTATATCTACAGTCTGAGCTGTTTATACACCGACTACAACCGTCTATATCTACAATCTGACCTGTGTATACACCGACTACAACCATCTATATCTACAGTCTGACCTGTGTATACACCGACTACAACCGTCTATATCTACAGTCTGACCTGTGTATACACCGACTACAACCATCTATATCTACAGTCTGACCTGTGTATACACTGACTACAACTGTCCATATCTACAGTCTGACCTGTGTATACACCGACTACAACCACCTATATCTACAGTCTGACCTGTGTATACACCGACTACAACTGTCCATATCTACAGTCTGACCTGTGTATACACTGACTACATCCATCTATATTTACAGTCTGATCTGTGTATACACCGACTACAACCGTCTATATCTACAGTCTGACCTGTGTATACACTGACTACATCCATCTATATTTACAGTCTGAGCTGTTTATACACCGACTAAAAACGTCTATATCTACAGTCTGACCTGTGTATACACCGACTACAACCGTCTATATCTACAGTCTGACTTGAGTATACACCGACTACAACCATCTATATCTACAGTCTGACCTGTGTATACACCGACTAAAACCATTTATATCTACAGTCTGACCTGTGTATACACCGACTACAACCGTCTATATCTACAGTCTGACCTGTGTATACACCAACTACAACCATCTATATCTACAGTCTGACCTGTCTATACACCGACTACAACTATCCATATCTACAGTCTGACCTGTGTATACACCGACTACAACCGTCCATATCTACAGTCTGACCTGTGTATACACCGACTAGAACCATCTATATCTACAGTCTGACCTGTGTATACACCGACTACAACCATCTATATCTACAGTCTGAGCTGTTTATACACCAACTACAACCGTCTATATCTACAATCTGACCTGTGTATACACCGACTACAACCATCTATATCTACAGTCTGACCTGTGTATACATCGACTACAACCGTCTATATCTACAGTCTGACCTGTGTATACACCGACTACAACCGTCCATATCTACAGTCTGACCTGTGTATACACCGACTAAAACCATTTATATCTACAGTCTGACCTGTGTATACACCAACTACAACCATCTATATCTACAGTCTGACCTGTCTATACACCGACTACAACTATCCATATCTACAGTCTGACCTGTGTATACACCGACTACAACCGTCCATATCTACAGTCTGACCTGTGTATACACCGACTAGAACCGTCTATATCTACAGTCTGACCTGTGTATACACCGACTACAACTATCCATATCTACAGTCTGACCTGTGTATACACCGACTACAACCGTCTATATCTACAGTCTGACCTGTGTATACACTGACTACAACCGTCTATATCTACAGTCTGACCTGTGTATACACTGACTACAACCGTCTATATCTACAGTCTGACCTGTGTATACACCGACTACAACCATCTATATCTACAGTCTGACCTGTATATACACCGACTACAACTGTCCATATCTACAGTCTGACCTGTGTATACACCGACTACAACCGTCTATATCTACAGTCTGACCTGTGTATACACTGACTACAACCGTCTATATCTACAGTCTGACCTGTGTATACACCGACTACAGTCTGACCTGTGTATACACCGACTACAACCGTCTATATCTACAGTCTGACCTGTATATACACCGACTACAACTGTCCATATCTACAGTCTGACCTGTGTATACACCGACTACAACCGTCTATATCTACAGTCTGACCTGTGTATACACTGACTACAACCGTCTATATCTACAGTCTGACCTGTGTATACACCGACTACAACCGTCTATATCTACAGTCTGACCTGTGTATACACCGACTACAACCGTCCACATCTACAGTCTGACCTGTGTATACACCGACTACAATTGTCCATATCTACAGTCTGACCTGTGTATACACCAACTACAACCGTCTATATCTACAGTCTGACCTGTTTATACACCAACTACAACCATTTATATCTACAGTCTGACCTGTGTATACACCGACTACAACCGTCTATATCTACAAGCTGACCTGTGTATACACCAACTACAACCATCTATATCTACAGTCTGACCTGTCTATACACTGACTACAACTATCCATATCTACAGTCTGACCTGTGTATACACTGACTACAACCGTCCATATCTACAGTCTGACCTGTGTATACACCGACTACAACCGTCCATATCTACAGTCTGACCTGTGTATACACTGACTACAACCGTCTATATCTACAGTCTGACCTGTGTATACACCAACTACAACCATCCATAGCTACAGTCTGACCTGTGTATACACCGACTACAACCGTCTATATCTACAGTCTGACCTGTGTATACACCGACTACAACCACCTATATCTACAGTCTGACCTGTGTATACACCGACTACAACCGTCCATATCTACAGTCTGACCTGTGTATACACCGACTACAACCACCTATATCTACAGTCTGACCTGTGTATACACCGACTACAACTGTCCATATCTACAGTCTGACCTGTGTATACACTGACTACATCCATCTATATTTACAGTCTGATCTGTGTATACACCGACTACAACCGTCTATATCTACAGTCGGACCTGTGTATACACCAACTACATCCATCTATAGCTACAGTCTGACCTGTGTATACACCGACTACAACCGTATATATCTACAGTCTGACCTGTGTATACACCGACTACAACCGTATATATCTACAGTCTGACCTGTGTATACACCGACTACAACCACCTATATCTACAGTCTGACCTGTGTATACACAGACTACAACTATCCATATCTACAGTCTGACCTGTGTATACACTGACTACAACCGTCCATATCTACAGTCTAACCTGTGTACACACCGACTACAACCGTCTATATCTACAGTCTGACCTGTGTATACACCGACTACAACCGTCCATATCTACAGTCTGACCTGTGTATACACCGACTACAACCATCCATATCTACAGTCTGACCTGTGTATACACCAACTACAACCGTCCACATCTACAGTCTGACCTGTGTATACACCGACTACAACCGCCTATATCTACAGTCTGAGCTGTTTATACACCGACTACAACCGTCTATATCTACAATCTGACCTGTGTATACACCGACTACAACCATCTATATCTACAGTCTGACCTGTGTATACACCGACTACAACCGTCTATATCTACAGTCTGACCTGTGTATACACCGACTACAACCGTCCATATCTACAGTCTGACCTGTGTATACACCGACTACAACCGTCCATATCTACAGTCTGACCTGTGTATACACCGACTACAACCATCTATATCTACAGTCTGACCTGTGTATACACCGACTACAACCGTCTATATCTACAGTCTGACTTGAGTATACACCGACTACAACCATCTATATCTACAGTCTGACCTGTGTATACACCGACTACAACTATCCATATCTACAGTCTGACCTGTGTATACACCGACTACAACTATCCATATCTACAGTCTGACCTGTGTATACACCGACTACAACCGTCCATATCTACAGTCTGACCTGTGTATACACCGACTAGAACCGTCTATATCTACAGTCTGACCTGTGTATACACTGACTACAACCGTCTATATCTACAGTCTGACCTGTGTATACACTGACTACAACCGTCTATATCTACAGTCTGACCTGTGTATACACCGACTACAACCGTCCATATCTACAGTCTGACCTGTGTATACACCGACTACAACCGTCTATATCTACAGTCTGACCTGTATATACACCGACTACAACTGTCCATATCTACAGTCTGACCTGTGTATACACCGACTAGAACCGTCTATATCTACAGTCTGACCTGTGTATACACTGACTACAACCGTCTATATCTACAGTCTGACCTGTGTATACACTGACTACAACCGTCTATATCTACAGTCTGACCTGTGTATACACCGACTACAACCGTCTATATCTACAGTCTGACCTGTGTATACACCGACTACAACCGTCTATATCTACAGTCTGACCTGTGTATACACCGACTACAACCGTCCACATCTACAGTCTGACCTGTGTATACACCGACTACAACTGTCCATATCTACAGTCTGACCTGTGTATACACCGACTACAACTGTCCATATCTACAGTCTGACCTGTGTATACACCAACTACAACCGTCTATATCTACAGTCTGACCTGTGTATACACCGACTACAACTGTCCATATCTACAGTCTGACCTGTGTATACACCGACTACAACCGTCTATATCTACAGTCTGACCTGTGTATACACCAACTACAACCGTCTATATCTACAGTCTGACCTGTTTATACACCGACTACAACCATTTATATCTACAGTCTGACCTGTGTATACACCGACTACAACCGTCTATATCTACAGGCTGACCTGTGTATACACCAACTACAACCGTCTATATCTACAGTCTGACCTGTCTATACACTGACTACAACTATCCATATCTACAGTCTGACCTGTGTATACACTGACTACAACCGTCCATATCTACAGTCTGACCTGTGTATACACCGACTACAACCGTCCATATCTACAGTCTGACCTGTGTATACACTGACTACAACCGTCTATATCTACAGTCTGACCTGTGTATACACCGACTACAACCGTCTATATCTACAGTCTGACCTGTGTATACACCGACTACAACCACCTATATCTACAGTCTGACCTGTGTATACACCGACTACAACCGTCTATATCTACAGTCTGACCTGTGTATACACCGACTACAACTGTCCATATCTACAGTCTGACCTGTGTATACACTGACTACATCCATCTATATTTACAGTCTGATCTGTGTATACACCGACTACAACCGTCTATATCTACAGTCGGACCTGTGTATACACCAACTACATCCATCTATAGCTACAGTCTGACCTGTGTATACACCGACTACAACCGTATATATCTACAGTCTGACCTGTATATACACTGACTACAACCATCTATTTCTACAGTCTGACCTGTGTATACACCGACTACAACCATCCATATCTACAGTCTGACCTGTGTATACACTGACTATAAATGTCTATATCTACAGTCTGACCTGTGTATACACCGACTACAACCGTCTATATCTACAGTCTGACCTGTGTATACACTGACTACAACCGTCTATATCTACAATCTGACCTGTGTATACACCGACTACAACCGTCTATATCTACAGTCTGACCTGTGTATACACCGACTACAACTATCCATATCTACAGTCTGACCTGTGTATACACCGACTACAACCGTCTATATCTACAGTCTGACCTGTATATACACTGACTACAACCATCTATTTCTACAGTCTGACCTGTGTATACACCGACTACAACCATCCATATCTACAGTCTGACCTGTGTATACACTGACTATAAATGTCTATATCTACAGTCTGACCTGTGTATACACCGACTACAACCGTCTATATCTACAGTCTGACCTGTGTATACACTGACTACAACCGTCTATATCTACAATCTGACCTGTGTATACACCGACTACAACCGTCTATATCTACAGTCTGACCTGTGTATACACCGACTACAACCGTCTATATCTACAGTCTGACCTGTGTATACACTGACTACAACCGTCTATATCTACAATCTGACCTGTGTATACACTGACTACAACCGTCTATATCTACAGTCTGACCTGTGTATACACTGACTACAACTGTCTATATCTACAGTCTGACCTGTGTATACACCGACTACAACCGTCTATATCTACAGTCTGACCTGTGTATACACCGACTACAACCATCTATATCTACAGTCTGACCCGTGTATACACCGACTACAACCGTCTATATCTACAGTCTGACCTGTGTATACACCGACTACAACCGTCCATATCTACAGTCTGACCTGTGTATACACCGACTACAACCGTCCATATCTACAGTCTGACCTGTGTATAGACCGACTACAACCGTCTATATCTACAGTCTGACCCGTGTATACACCGACTACAACCGTCTATATCTACAGTCAGACCCGTGTATACACCGACTACAGCCGTCTATATCTACAGTGTGATCTGTGTATACACCGACTACAACCGTCTATATCTACAGTCTGACCTGTGTATACACCGACTACAACCGTCTATATCTACAGTCTGACCTGTGTATACACCGACTTCAACCGTCTATATCTACAGTCTGACCTGTGTATACACCGACTACAACCGTCTATATCTACAGTCTGACCTGTGTATACACCGACTACAACCATCTATATCTACAATCTGACCTGTGTATACACCGACTACAACCGTCTATATCTACAGTCTGACCTGTGTATACACCAACTACAACCATTTATATCTACAGTCTGACCTGTGTATACACCGACTACAACCGTCTATAGCTACAGTCTTACCTGTGTATACACTGACTACAACCGTCCATATCTACAGTCTGACTTGTGCATACAACTACAACCATCTACATATACAGTCTGTCCTGTGTATATACCGACTACAACCATCTATAGTCACAGTCTTTCCTTTGTATACACTGACTACAACCGTCTATAGCTACAGTCTGACCTGTGTATACACCGACTACAGCCGTCTATATCTACAGTCTGACCTGTGTATACACCGACTACGACCGTCTATATCTACAGTCTGACCTGTGTATACACCGACTACAACCGTCTATATCTACAGGCTGACCTGTGTATACACCGACTACAACCGTCTATATCTACAGTCTGACCTGTGTATACACCGACTACAACCATCTACATCTACAGTCTGACCTGTGTATACACCAACTACAACCGTCTGTATCTACAGTCTGACCTGTGTATACACCGACTACAACCGTCTATATCTACAGTCTGAGCTGTTTATACACCGACTATAAATGTCTATATCTACAGTCTGACCTGTGTATACACCGACTACAACCATCTATATCTACAGTCTGACCTGTGTATACACCGACTACAACTATCCATATCTACAGTCTGACCTGTGTATACACCGACTACAACCGTCTATATCTACAGTCTGACCTGTGTATACACCGACTACAACTATCCATATCTACAGTCTGACCTGTGTATACACCGACTACAACCGTCTATATCTACAGTATGACCTGTGTATACACCGACTACAACCGTCTTTATCTACAGTCTGACCTGTGTTTACACTGACTACAGCCGTCTATATCTACAGTCTGACCTGTGTATATACCGACTACAACCATCTATATCTACAGTCTGACCTGTGTATACACCGACTACAACTATCCATATCTACAGTCTGACCTGTGTATACACCGACTACAACCGTCTATATCTACAGTCTGACCTGTGTATACACCGACTACAACCATCTATATCTACAGTCTGACCTGTGTATACACCGACTACAACCGTCTATAGCTACAGTCTGACCTGTGTATACACCAACTACAACCATCTATATCTACAGTCTGACCTGTGTATACACCGACTACAACCGTCTATATCTACAGTCTGTCCTGTGTATACACCGACTACAACTGTCCATATCTACAGTCTGACCTGTGTATACACCGACTACAACTGTCTATATCTACAGTCTGACCTGTGTATACACCGACTACAGCTGTCTATATCTACAGTCTGACCTGTGTATACACCGACTACAACCGTCCATATCTACAGTCAGACCTGTGTATACACCGACTACAACCGTCCATATCTACAGTCTGACCTATGTATACACCGACTACAACCATCTATATCTACAGTCTGACCTTTGTATACACCGACTACAACCATTTATATATACAGTCTGACCTGTGTATACACCGACTACAACCGTCCATATCTACAGTCTGACCTGTGTATACACTGACTACAACCGTCTATATCTACAGTCTGACCTGTGTATACACCGACTACAACCGTCTATATCTACAGTCTGACCTGTGTATACACCGACTACAACCGTCTATATCTACAGTCTGACCTGTGTATACACCGACTACAACCATCTATATCTACAGTCTGACCTGTGTATACACTGACTACAACTGTCCATATCTACAGTCTGACCTATGTATACACTGACTACAACCGTCCATATCTACAGTCTGACCTGTGTATACACCAACTACAACCGTCCATATCTACAGTCTGACCTGCATATACACCGACTACAACTGTCCATATCTACAGTCTGACCTGTGTATACACCGACTACAACCGTCTATATCTACAGTCTGACCAGTGTATACACCGACTACAACCGTCTATATCTACAGTCTGACCAGTGTATACACCGACTACAACCGTCTATATCTACAGTCTGACCTGTGTATACACTGACTACAACCATCCATATCTACAGTCTGACCTGTGTATACACTGACTACAGCCATTTATATCTACAGTCTGACCTGTGTATACACCGACTACAACTGTCCATATCTACAGTCTGATCTGTGTATACATCGACTAAAACCATCTATATCTACAGTCTGATCTTTTTTATATACCAAGTACAGCCATCCCTTTGTACAGTCTGATCTGTGTGTGCAATCTCTACAATTGTCTTTATCTGCAGTCTGAATATAACACTGTATATGTATTGACTAGAACCTTGTCTACACACAATATGACTATAACACTATATCCATATGTTTTAGGTGCAGGAAAATACCCTCAGAACCCATCTCAAGCTTATCAACAGGGTCCTTATGGTAAGTTTCTGCCTTTTTGATTTAGTTGACTGGAATTAGTGTGAAGGTGTTCGGTGGTTGGAAAAAGGTTGGAGTTGTCTGGTGGTTGGAGGAATGTTTGGAGGTGTCCAGTGGTTGGAGGAAGGTTTGGAGGTGTCCAGTGGTTGGAGGAAGGTTTGTAGTGGTCTGGTGTTTGGAGAAAGGTTTGGCGTTGTCTAGTGCTTGGTAGAAGGTTTGGTGCTGTCTGGTGGTTGGAGGAGATTTGGTGCTGTCTGGTGGTTTGAGGAAGGTTTGTAGTTGTCTGGTGGCTGAAGGAAGGTTTGGAGTTGTGTGGTGGTTATGGGAAGCTTTGGAGGGAACAGGTGATCTCAAATAAGTTTAGAGGGATCATTATATACATAGATATGTTTGAGAGATCATGTGACTAGGGCTTTATCAGAAGGGTTCTGCTGACTTGGGATTGTCGGTGGAAGATTTGTTTTTCGGAGCTAGGTTGGGAGGGATTAGATCGCTGGGGTTAGACTGCAAGGAATCATGTGACTAGGGCTAGGTGACTAGGGGACTGTTAAATAGGGATAGGTTGGAAGTCTGGATGGGGTCAGTTGACTAGGGTGAGTTGATAACAAGGACTATGTAGTGAGGGGTCAGGTGATTGGTGTAGGTTGGTGGGGGAGGTGGTGACTGTATCTAGTTTGAAAGAGGTTATGTGCTGGGGCTAGGTCAGAAGGGGTCAGGCAACTCGGGTATGTTGGAGGTGGATTTGTTAATGTGGCTAGTTTGAAAGGGGTCAAGTGACTGAGGCTAGGTTGGTGGGGAAGTTTGTGACCAGGGCTGATTTGGAAGTGGTCAGGTGACAGAAGTAGGCTAGTGGGGGATTTGGTAACTGTTTGGAAGAGGTAAGATGGCTAGGGTTAGGTTGAAACATGTAGGCTGATTGAGGTAGGTTGGTGTGGAGTTGGGGAGTGGGTCTAGGTTAGAAGGGGTTAGGTGACTGGGGTAGGAGTTAGTGACTGGGGCTTGATGCGAGCTATGGTTTGCGGGCATGCAAAATGCATTACAGGTACCAACACAATCTCTTCCTCAGGACTCAGAAATGGATATGGAGGACATGGTGTAAAGGCTGGGAAATTAGGTGAGTTATTTTGTTTTCCTCTCTATATTAGATCTGAGATGTTTTTCATCTTGTACCTCTCATCTTGATGGTAACTCTTGGATAGCATGTGTGGAACCTCTGTCTTGAAGAAGCTCAGTCATACAGAGTGTCAGTCACACAATGTTCTCCCATCTTTCCTTTATAACTCAATTGATCCACCCTGGTTCACCATCACCAACTGTCTTCTTCAATCACCAGGTCTGGGCCAGTATCCTCAGGCTGCTAAACAGAAGCCAGGTAACTAGAAGGTGTTAAAAAATAATATAATAAAGTTGCTGCAAGGGAAGTTACCCTCATGGGCAGGTCATCTGTGATTTGGGAATATGGTGGAATAAATATTTATTATATATTGCAGGTTATGCAAACAGAGCTGGAAGTTTCCTGGGCAATGTTCTTGGACAAGGTGAGATCCAAATGATGATGAATTACCAAAAATCATTACAGCTAAGATGTGGCACCTTTTCAGAATCTATGCTTTTAAATACAACTGACTTTTCATGTGTTTCGTTTCTTTTGTAGGCCAGGGAGCAAAATCACCCAAAGCTGGTATGGACTTTCTGTTCTCCCTTCTAGATTGTACAAAGTAATTTTTCTGCTGGTTTCCTGGTCCATCACAACTCCTTCCACCACTGTCCTGTCTTCTCCTTCCTGTTCATGCACACTCCTGTTATTCTGAACATCTCTTCGAAGATATTTCATTACTAGAAGACCTTCCACCACCATCAATCATATGCAGACATTTAGATATCAATGGATATCCACCCAATCAGTGGGTTATTCTGTATCCAGGCTTCAGGTGCCCTTTACGGATCCTCTGGAGAAGTTACATTGATCTGTAATAATGTTTCATACTAATATCTTTCCCGACAACATGGAGAATTTACTCTGGTGTTACCTTTGTCAATTGAAATACATTGTTTTCATGAGTTAAAGGACCCTTTTTTTCCCTTAGGCCTGGTGTAAGTGCCCATTACAGTCCCCATTCTCTTTGTGCCACCATTGATCCATTGCTCAGTCTACATATGTTACACTACTGTTATTATAAAATGAGAGAGCTCCTAGGAGGGGGAAAATCGTGATGATCTGTATGAATGACCTTTCACCCCTATTTTCTTTTCTCTCTGAACATCATGTTTTTTTAATGTAACCTCTCCAACCATCTTCTATATCTCCAGGTTATGGTGCAGGAGGATATCCAAACATCGCAGCTCAAGGAGGTATAATTGTCAATGTTTTGTATACTTTGTATATGTATTATTCTGCATTCTATCTATCTATCTATCTATCTATCTATCTATCTATCTATCTATCTATCTATCTATCTATCTATCTATCTATCTCTTAGACCTTCTCTTCACTCTGGATGTATAATCTGTTGCATTCTCTGCAGGCTACGCGAATGGGGCTGCTGGATACCCGAGTAACATTGGTCAGCAAGGTATTAGTCTATCTAATGCTCACTCTCACTCTTAGCAGTGCACAGTCGGTTTTCCAACCACTAGATGGCACTTGTTCTGCTTTCAGATTTCATACAGGGTAATTCTGCACAGTTGCAACATATATGAAAGAAAAACTTTCAGCTTCTCCCCTTTATTCCAATATCTGGAGTAGAAACAGATGGTTCTCTTTTTAGACTATTGCCTTCATTTAGGCAGCATGTACATTGAAACTATGTTGGTGGCAGTGTAGTGGTTAGCACTTTCGCCTAGCAGTAAAAAGGTTCGCTGGTTCGAATTCCCACCCATGACACACCGCCTGCCTGGAGTTTGCATGTTATCCCTGTGCCTGCGTGGGTTTACTCCGGTTTCCTCCCACACTCCAAAGACATGCTGGTAGGTTAATCGGATCCTGTCTAAATTGTCCCTAGTATGTATGAATGTGAGTTATGGACCTTAGATTGGAAGCTCCTTGAGGGTAGGGACTGATGTGAATGTACAATGTATATGTAAAGCGCTGCATAAAATTGACGGCGATATGTAATTACCTGAAATAATAATTTACTCAGCTTGATAGACTTCATGATGGTAGACATTCCTTCTTTTTCAGGCTATGGAGGGAAACCATCCAAAGCAGGTATGTGTGCACCGATCACCCTGAATCCCCCCCCCTGGTGATATCAATGTCTACATATCTCCAAACAGCAGGGAACAGACATAAAAATGTGCATTAGTAATAAGGATCATCATCCACCAATTATCCCCACTGCCCACCTCCACCAATCATCCCCCTGTCCACCTCCAACCAATCATCCCCCCTTCCCACCATGTCAGGAAAGATATTAGATATTAGTCCACCTCCAACCAATCATCACCCCCCCCCTTGTCCACCAATCATCCCCCCTGCCCACTATCCACCAATCATCACCCCTGTCCACCTCCAACCAATCATCCCCCCTTCCCACCATGTCAGGAAAGATATTAGATATTAGTCCACCTCCAACCAATCATCACCCCCCCCCCCCCTTGTCCACCAATCATCCCCCCTGCCCACTATCCACCAATCATCACCCCTGTCCACCTCCAACCAATCATCCCCCCTTCCCACCATGTCAGGAAAGATATTAGTCCACCTCCAACCAATCATCACCCCCCCCCCTTGTCCACCAATCATCCCCCCTGCCCACTATCCACCAATCATCACCCCTGTCCACCTCCAACCAATCATCCCCCCTTCCCACCATGTCAGGAAAGATATTAGTCCATCTCCAACCAATCATTACCCCCCCCTTGTCCACCAATCATCCCCCCTGCCCACTATCCACCAATCATCACCCCTGTCCACCTCCAACCAATCATCCCCCCTTCCCATCATGTCAGGAAAGATATTAGTCCACCTCCAACCAATCATCCCCCCTTCCCATCATGTCAGGAAAGATATTAGATATTAGTCCACCTCCAACCAATCATCACCCCCCCTTGTCAACCAATCATCCCCCCTGCCCACTATCCACCAATCATCACCCCTGTCCACCTCCAACCAATCATCCCCCCTTCCCATCATGTCAGGAAAGATATTAGATATTAGTCCACCTCCAACCAATCATCACCCCCCCCTTGTCAACCAATCATCCCCCCTGCCCACTATTATTATTATTATTATTATACAGGATTTATATAGCACCGACAGTTTACGCAGCGCTTTACAACATTAGGGCAGACAGTACAAGTACAATACAATTCAATACAGGAGGAATCAGAGGGCCCTGCTCATTAGAGCTTACAATCTAGGAGGGAGGGTCAAGTGATACAAAAGGGTAATAGCTGTGGGGGATGAGCACTATCCACCAATCATCCCCCACGCCCACCAATCATCCCCCCTACCTACCAATCATCCTTCCTGCCCCCTATCCACCAATCATCCCCCCTGTCCACCATCCACTAATTATCCCCCCTGCCCACCATCAACTAATTATCCCCCCTGCCCACCATCCACCAATCATCCCCCTGCCCACCATCCACCAATCATCCCCCCTTCCCACCATCCATAAATCATCCCCCCTGCCTACCAATCATCACCGCTGCCCACCATCCACCAATCACCACCCCTGCCCACCATCCACCCATCATCCCCCTGCCCACCATCCACCAATCATCACCCTTGCCAACCATCAACCACTCATCCCCACTGCCAACGATCAACTAATCATCACCTCTGACAACCATTCACCAATCATCACCCCAGCCTGCCATCCACCAATCATCACCCCATCCTGCCACCCACCAATCATTCCCCTTGCCCACCGTCCAATTATTCCCCTTGTCCACCTTCCACCAATCATCCCCACTGTCAACCATCCACCAATCATCCCCACTGCCAACCATCAACTAATCATCACCTCTGACAACCATTCACCAATCATCACCCCAGCCTGCCATCCACCAATCATCACCCTTGCCAACCATCAACCAATCATCCCCACTGCCAACCATCAACTAATCATCACCTCTGACAACCATTCACCAATCATCACCCCAGCCTGCCATCCACCAATCATCACCCTTGCCAACCATCAACCAATCATCCCTACTGCCAACCATCAACTAATCATCCCCCCTGCCCACCATCCACCAATCATCACCCCTGCCCACCATCCACTAATCACCCCCCCTCCCTACCATCCACCAATCATCCCCTTGCCCACCATCCATTAATCATCCCCCCTGCCCACCATCCATCAATCATCACCCCTGCCCACCATCCACTAATCATCCCCCCTGCCCACCATCCACCAATAATCACCCCTGCCCCCCATCCACTAATCACCCCCCCCTGCCCACCAACTACCAATCATCCCCCCTGCCCACCATCCACTAATCATCCCCCCTGCCCACCATCCACTAATCATCCCCCTGCCCACCATCCACCAATCATCACCCTTGCCAACCATCAACCAATCATCCCCACTGCCAACCATCAATTAATCATCACCCCTGACAACCATTCACCAATCATCACCCCAGCCTGCCATCCACCAATCATCACCCTTGCCCACCATCCAATTATTCCCCTTGTCCACCATCCACCAATCATCCCCACTGCCAACCATCCACTAATCTTTATGTCTGCCCTGACTCAGCTTGGATCTGATTGGTGGCTTTCCAGTTTGGAGACTTTCTGTTGGATTTTAGTGATGGTTGGTTGTTTGCTGTAGCATTGTTCCTTCCAGAGTGGTTTCGGAAAACCCCCCAAAGGGGTATAGCAGGCGTACATCTCCAAATGCCCAAATGTCTGCTCACTGGGATCCTTGGTGTATGGTGGGTTGAGAAATTGGGCAGCCAGTCACTTGATTTTGTAATTCTTTTGCTCATAACCCCTGACATAGAGGACTAGAAAAGCAGGGTACCCCAAGAGGAGCAGCCCTACTTCTCACACCCACCATCTAATCTGGGTGAATCTCTAAACCCCAAATTCTTGTGTAGTGTGTGTTTGATATTTCGCTGGGTGGATGATGAAGGCCTCTGGCTTTGTAGGAGAAGTCACCTGCAGTGACATACTCTTACCCAAACCCAGAGGAGGGAAAAAAACTCTGTAAGGTTCCCCCAAACTTTTATCACCTTCCCTCAACTCACAGGCTGAACAAACTCCTCAGCAATTGGCTGGGGAGGATAAATATTCATAACTCAGTTATTAGCTGGTAGAAGGAGTCAATGAGCTGAGTTGAGCAGAATTGATTGGAATATCTGGGAAATGAGGAACAATTGGTTTGCTAGGAGTAAAAGACATGTCTTGGCTTGTAGAAAACGTCTTCTAATGTGTATGTTCTCTTTACTGTAGGATATGGAGCTGGGACCTACCCACAGTATGCAGCCCAAGCCCAAGGTGGTACTGTCATTTCTGAGCCATTTCTCTCATCTTTCTCCTACTGTATTGAGTCTGTTGGTCTGTGATTGTCCCTGGTCTTTAATATCCAATTCCATTTTTGGTTTTTATTGTGTGAGCAGTAACACTGTATACAGTAACAGTCCATTAATGCCATCTATTAATGCCCCCTGGTCTTGTCTTCTCTGTTCTTTGGGGTCTCCTCATTTTTCTCATCTTTTGTGTCTTCTGCCCACATAGGTTATGGAGCCTCTAATTACCCCCAGTATGGCGAGCAGACAGGTAAAGTAATCCTTCATATTATCCAGAATAATGTTCAATGAAATGACTTCTCCTGGAAATTGGACAGATCTAGAGGAGAAAATATTTTCTGTCCAAGGTGTCTGCTTATGTTTTGTTTGGTTTGCTTCTGTGTCTTTTCCAGGTTATGGAGCTGGAAGTTACCCACAATATGGAGCTCAGGCTGGTAATGACATCTGTCCCCCTTCTTACTGGTATTTCTTGATGTGTCCATCCTTCTTGCTATGTCCTTCATCCTCCTTGCCATGTCCTTCAATCGTCTCACTATGTCCTTAATCCTTCTTGCAATGTCCTTCATCCTTCTCGCAATGTCCTTCATCCTCCTCAATGTGTCCTCCATCCTCCTCGCCATGCCTTTCATCCTCCTTACTGTGTCCTTCATCCTCCTCGCTGTATCCTCCAGCCTCCTCATTGTTTCTTCCATCCTCCTCACTGTGTCCTCCATCCTCCTCACTGTGTCCTCCATCCTATTTGCTGTGACCTTCATCCATCTCACTATGTCCATCATCCTGCTCACTGTGTTCTTCATCCACCTCATTGTGTCCATCCTCCTCATTGTGCCCTTCATCCTCCTTACTGTGTCCTTCATCCTCCTCGCTGTGTCATTCATCCTCCTCATGGTGTCCTTCATCCTCCTCACTGTATCCTCCAGCCTCCTCATTGTTTCTTCCATCCTCCTCACTGTGTCCTCCAACCTCCTCACTGTGTCCTCCATCCTCCTCACTGTGTCCTCCATCCTATTTGCTGTGACCTTCATCCAATTCACTATGTCCATCATCCTGCTCACTGTGTTCTTCATCCACCTCATTGTGTCTATCCTTCTCATTGTGTCCTACATCCTCCTCTTTGTGTCCACATCCTCACTGTGTCCTCCATCCTCCTCACTGTGTCCTCCAACCTCCTCACCGTGTCCTCCATCCTCCTCGACATGTTCTTCATCCTACTCACTTTGTCCTTCATGCTCCCCATTGTGTCCTTTATCCTCCTCGTTGTGTCCTCCAACCACCTCACCTCCTCATTGTGTCCTCCATTCTATTTGCTGTGACCTTGATCCATCTCACTATGTCCATCATCCTGCTCACTGTATCCTTCATCCTCCTCATTGTGTCCTTCATCCTCCACACTTGGTCCTTCATTCTCCTCGCCATGTTCTTCATCCTCCTCGCTGTGTCCTACATACTTCTTCTCTGTCCTCCAACCTCCTCACTGTGTCCTCCAACCTCCTCGACATATCCTTTATCCTACTCACTGTGTCCTTCATCCTCCCCACTGTGTCCCCCATCCTCCTCGCAATGTGCTTCATCCTGCTTGCCATGTGCTTTATCCGCCTTGCTGTGTCCTCCATACTTCCTCTCTGTCCTTTATCCTCCTTGCTGTGTCGTTCATCCTCCTCACTATGTCTTTCATCCTTTTTGCTGTGTCCTTCATCCTCCTCATTTGTCCTTCCTATTTGCTGTGACCTTCATCCATCTCACTATGTCCATCATCCTGCTCACTGTATCCTACATTCTCCTCATTGTGTCCTTCATCCTCCTCACTGTGTCCTTCATCCTCCTCATTGTGTCCTGCAACCTCCTCGCTGTGTCCTCCAACCTCCTCGACATATCTTCATCCTACTCACTGTGTCCTTCATCCTCCCCACTGTGTCCTCCATCCTCCTCACAATGTGCTTCATCCTCCTTACCATGTGCTTTATCCTCCTTGCTGTGTCTCCATACTTCTTTTCTGTCCTTTATCCTCCTTGCTGTGTCGTTCATCCTCCTTGCTGTGTCTTTCATCCTTTTTGTTGTGTCCTTCATTCTTTTTGCTGTGTCCTTCATCCTCCTCATTGTGTCCGCCTTCCTATTTGCTGTGACCTTTATCCATCTCACTATGTCTTCCATCCTTTTTGCTGTGTCCATCATCCTGCTCACTGTATCCTTCATTCTCCTCATTGTGTCCTTCATCCTCCTCACTGTGTCCTTCATCCGCCTCATTGTGTCCTCCATCCTCCTCGGCATGTCCTTCACCCTACTCACTGTGTCCTTCATCCCTTTGCTGTGTTGTTCATCCTCCTCACTATGTCTTTCATCCTTTTTGCTGTGTCCTTCATCCTCCTTATTGTGTCCTCCTTCCTATTTGCTGTGACCTTTATCCATCTCACTATGTCCATCATCCTGCTCACTGTATCCTTCATCCTCCTCCCTGTCTCCTTCGATCTTCTCATTATGTTCTCCACCCTCTTTGCTCTGCTTCCTTCCTCTCTGCCTTTGGTCATGGCTGGAAATATTCAGGATCCTTTTTCCCCTCTTTTCTGCAGGGTACGGGACTAATGGTGGTCTGTATCCCAGTAATTTGCAGCAGCCAGGTAATAAAAATGTAATAATAGCATTTGCCAATATCTACTGAGCTCCGTAATATGATTCACCATCTGGGAGAATGTTTCCTCTACATGACATAAGATCCCTGAGAACTGTCATATTTGGGTTCTTCTGGAAGGTGTGGAGGACTCTCATTTTTCGTTCTCCGGGAGTCTTGGAGGACCGTTGTATTTGAGGTCTTCTGGGAGGTTTGGTAGACTTTTCTGGTCAGTATTTCCTGGGAAGTTTGAAGGGCTCACATATTTAGATTTCAAGGGCGCCTTTGAGGATTCTCATATTTGGGGGTCTTCTCAGAGGCTTGGAGGCTCTCATATATGAGTCTCCTTAGAGGATTTGAGGATTCTCATATATGTGTCTCCTTGAAGGTTTGGAGGATTCTCTTATTAGGTCTCCTGAGAGGTTTGGAGGATTTAGATATATGAATCTCCTTGGAGGTTTGGAGGACTATCATAGTTGTTTTTTCCTGGGTGGTTTGTAGGATTCTCATAGTGGGGAGTTTTCTCAGAGCTTTGGAGGATTCTCATATATGTGTCCCCTTGGAGGTTTGGAGGATTCTCATATATGTGTCTCCCTGGAGGTCTGGATGATTCTAATATATGGGTCTCATTGGATCTTTGAATAATTCTCATATTTGGGTCTCCTTAGAGGTTTGGAGGATTCTCATATATGTATCTCCTTTGAGGTTTGAAGGGTTCTAATTAATGGGTCTCCATTAGACATGTCACGATCGAAAAATTAGGGGTTTTTTTAGTTTTATTCGTTTTTTTTGTTTTTCGGATCATTCGTTATGATCTAAATGAATTATTTTAAATAAATTCGTAAATTCAGAAAAATTTGAATTTAGTACGTTCCACTCATGTAGATGCGGTATTCGTTATTTCGGAAATTCTGAAGAAATTCGAATTTGGTACATTCCATTCATATAGATGTGGTATTCGTTATTTTGAAAATTCGTAAATTCGGATAAATTCATATTCGTTACATTCACTAACAGGCAGACAAATTTGAAAAGAAATTCCAATACCTATAATTTATTAGTTTATAACTATTATTATAGTTTTTATTAATTATTATTTTTAATAATAATAATAATAATAATAATAATAACAAAAAACTATAATAATGGTTAAAAATTGGTTACGTTCACTAACAGCCAAATATGAAAGGAAATTACGATACCTATAATTGAATAGTTTATAACTATTATTATAGTTTTTATTATTATTATAATTAACAATAAAAAAAACTATAATAATGGTTAATAAACTTAATTATAATAGAAATTATCTGAATTTTTTTTGTTCTTTAGAATTTTCGAATTGTAAAAATTACGCTCTTATTTTTGGATTTTCGTTCTTTCAAATTTTTGGATTTTCGTTCTTATTTTCGGTGTGTGTCCTTCATCCTCCCCACTGTGTCCTCCATCCTCCTCGCAATGTGCTTCATCTTCCTTGCCATGTGCTTTATCCTCCTTGCTGTGTCCTCCATACTTCTTCTCTGTCCTTTATCCTCCTTGCTGTATCGTTCATCCTCCTCACTCTGTCTTTCATCCTTTTTGCTGTGTCCTTCATCCTCCTTATTGTGTCCTCCTTCCTATTTGCTGTGACCTTTATCCATCTCACTATGTCCATCATCCTGCTCACTGTATCCTTCATCCTCCTCCCTGTCTCCTTCGATCTTCTCATTATGTTCTCCACCCTCCTTGCTCTGCTTTCTTCCTCTCTGCCTTTGGTCATGGCTGGAAATATTCAGGATCCTTTTTCCCCTCTTTTCTGCAGGTTACGGGACTAATGGTGGTCTGTATCCCAGTAATTTGCAGCAGCCAGGTAATAAAAATGTAATAATAGCATTTGCCAATATTTACTGAGCTCCGTAATATGATAAACCATCTGGGAGAATGTTTCCTCTACATGACACAAGATCCCTGAGAACTATCATATTTGGGTTCTTCTGGAAGGTGTGGAGGACTCTCACTTTTTGTTCTCCGGAAGTCTTGGAGGACCGTTGTATTTGAGGTCTTCTGGGAGGTTTGGTAGACTTTTGTGGTCAGTATTTCCTGGGAAGTTTGAAGGGCTCACATATTCAGATTTCAAGGGCGCCTTTGAGGACTCTCATATTTGGGGTTTTGGGGTTACTCTCCTTGAAGGTATGGAGGACTATCATAGTTGGGGTTTCCTGGGTGGTTTGTAGGATTCTCATAGTTGGGAGTTTTCTTTGGAGGATTCTCATATATGTGTCTCCTTGGAGGATTCTCATATATGTATCTTCTTTGAGGTTTGAAGGATTCTAATATATGGGTCTCCATTAGACATGTGCACAGTCGAAAAATTAGGGTTTTTTTTAGTTTTATTCATTTTTTTGTTTTTTCAGATCATTCGTTATGATCGAAATTAATTATTTTAAATAAATTCGTAAATTCAGAAAAATTTGAATTTGGTACATTCCATTCATATAGATGCCGTATTCGCTATTTCGGAAATTCGGAAGAAATTCTAATTCGGTACGTTTTATTCGTATAGATGTGGTATTCGTTATTTTGTAAATTCGGATAAATTCGTATTCGTTACATTGACTAACAGGCAGACAAATTTGAAAAGAAATTCCAATACCTATAATTTATTAGTTTATAACTATTATTATAGTTTTTATTTATTTATTATAATTATTATTAATAATAATAAAAAAAATGTAATAATGGTTAATTAATTATAATAGAAATTATCTTACCTTTTTTTTTGTTCTTTTAGATTTTCGAATTTTAAAAATTTCGCTCTTATATTTGGATTTTCGTTCTTACAAATTTTTGGATTTTCGTTCTTATTTTCCGATTTTCGTTCTTTCGAATTTTTGATCTTCGAATTTTCAAACTTCGGATTTTTGTTCTTTCGAATTTTCCTTCTTTCGAATTTTCGTTCTTTCGAATTTTCGCATTTTCGCTCTTTCGAATTTTTGTTCTTTCGATTTATTTCTCTTTTCGAAAATTCGTTTTCAGAAAAATTAGTTCAACAGTTTGCAGAATTTTTGACGAAAAACAAATTCAGAACGAAACGAATTGCACATGTTTAGTCTCCATGGAGGTTTGGAGGATGCGTCACCTTAGAGGTTTGGAGGATTCTAATATATGTGTCTCCTTGGAGGTTTGGAGGACTCTCATATTTGTGGTTTCCTGGGTGGTTTGTAGGATTCTCATATTTGGAGTTCCCAGGAAGGTTTGTCTTAGTAGCTCATCACTTATCTTCTGTTACTTTCTCTCTATTTCAGGTTATGGTGGAAAGCCCTCAAAGGCTGGTAGGTCTCTTACGTTTAAACCGTTTCTAAAGCTTTATGAGGGGTTTCTGTTGAGAACTTCTCAGCAGAATCCCATTGGGGTTTCATTCTTCCTGGGTGTACCCTCTCCTCCCTTCTGTAACTGCCCCTCTTTAACATCTCAAGGAGGTAAAACCTCTGCTGCTTCTTTCATTATCATTGTGAAGGTTCAGCCCTATAGTCCCCATCCCATGGGTTACATAGTTACATAGTCAGTCAGGTTGAATAAAGACACAAGTCCATCCAGTTCAACCAAAAAAAAAAAAAAAAAAGAAAACATACAATCCCATATACACAATCCTTCACCCACAGTTGATCCAGAGGAAGGCGAAAAACCCCAGCAGAGCATGATCCAATTTGCTACAGCAGGGGAAATAAATCCTTCCAGATCCCCCAAGAAGCAATCGGATTTTCCCTGGATCAACTTTACCTATAAATGTCAGTACCCAGTTATATTATGTACATTTAGGAAAGAATCCAGGACTTTATTATAGAAATCTACTGAGCTGACCAGAACCACCTCTGGAGGGAGTCTATTCCATATTTTCACAGCTCCTACTGTGAAGAAACCTTTCCGTCTTTGGAGAAGAAATCTTTTTTCCTCTAGACGTAAAGAGAGCCCCCTTGTCCTCTGTGATGACCGTAAAGTGAATAACTCAACACCAAGTTCACTATATGGACCACTTATGTATTTGTACATGGAGATCATATCCCCCCTTAACCTCCTCTTCTCAAGAGAGAATACATTCAGTTCATCCAATCTTTCCTCATAGCTGAACTCCCCCATGCCTCTTATCAGTTTGGTTGCCCTTCTCTACACTTTCTCCAGTTCCCCGATATCCTTTTTGTGAACTGGAGCCCAAAACTGAACTGCATATTCAAGATGAGGTCTGCCTAATGATTTGTACAGATGATCTCTCTCTCTCTCTGGAGTCCATACCTCTCTTATACAAGAAACGACTTTGCTCACTTTGGAAACGGCAGCTTGGCATTGCATGCTAACCTACCAGATCCTTCTCCACCATTGATTTCCCCAGGTCCTTCTCCACCATTGATTCCCCCAGATCCTTCTCCACCATTGATTCCCCCAGATCCTTCTCCACCATTGATTCCCCCAGATCCTTCTCCACCATTGATTCCCCCAGATCTTTCTCCACTATGGATTCCCGCAGTTGTACTCTATGTATGATGCATATTCTTAGCCCCCAAGTGCAGAACTTTACATTTATCAACATTAAACTTCATCTGTCACATAGTCGCCCCAATTAGACAGGGCATTGAGGTCAGCTTGTAAGTTGGAGACATCCTGTAAGGACGTTATTTCACTGCATAGCTTGGTGTCATCTGCAAAGACAGAAATGGTACTTATAATCCAATATCATTTATAAAGATATTAAAAAGTAAGGGTCCCAACACTGAACCTTGGGGTACACCACTGATAACCTTAGACCATTCAGAGTAAGAATCATTAACCATGACTCTCTGAATTCTGTCTTTTAGACAGTTTTCTATCCATTTACAAACTGATATTTCCAATCCTGTAGACTTTACCTTACACATGAGCCACGTGTGGGGAACTGTGTCAAGCGCTTTTGCAAAATCCAAGTATACCACGTCCACAGCCACCCCTCTGTCCAAGTATACCACGTCCACAGCCACCCCTCTGTCCAAGTATACCACATCCACAGCCACCCCTCTGTCCAAGTATGTCATGTCCACAGCCACCCCTCTGTCCAAGTATACCACGTCCACAGCCACCCCTCTGTCCAAGTATACCACCTCCACAGCCAACCCTCTGTCCAAGTATACCAAGTCTACCGCCACCCCTCTGTCCAAGTATACCACATCCACAGCCACCCCTCTGTCCAAGTATGTCATGTCCACAGCCACCCCTCTGTCCAAGTACACCACGTCCACAGCCACCCCTCTGTCCAAGTATACCACGTCCACAGCCACCCCTCTGTCCAAGTATACCACGTCCACAGCCACCCCTCTGTCCAAGTATACCACATCCACAGCCACCCCTCTGTCCAAGTATACCACGTCCACAGCCACCCCTCTGTCCAAGTATACCACCTCCACAGCCAACCCTCTGTCCAAGTATACCAAGTCTACCGCCACCCCTCTGTCCAAGTATACCACATCCACAGCCACCCCCCTGTCCAAGTATGTCACATCCACCACCACCCCTCTGTCCAAGTATACCACGTCCACAGCCACCCCTCTGTCCAAGTATACCACGTCCACAGCCACCCCTCTGTCCAAGTATACCACATCCACAGCCACCCCCCTGTCCAAGTATGTCACATCCACCACCACCCCTCTGTCCAAGTATACCACGTCCACAGCCACCCCTCTGTCCAAGTATACCACCTCCACAGCCAACCCTCTGTCCAAGTATACCAAGTCTACCGCCACCCCTCTGTCCAAGTATACCACATCCACAGCCACCCCTCTGTCCAAGTATGTCACGTCCACCACCACCCCTCTGTCCAAGGTTTTACCTCGTTATAAAAAGAAATCGGGTTTGTCTGACAACTTCTGTCTTTCATGAATCCATGCTGTCTGTTGCCTAAAATGTTTTTTTCCAGCAAGAACTCGTCTATGTGATCTTTTATTAAACGCTCCAGTATCCTCCCGACTATAGAAGTTTAACTAACAGGTCTATAGTTACTTGGAATAGACTTTGTTCCCTTTTTAAATATAGGCACCACATTGGCCCTACACCAATCCAGTGGTACCATTCCAGTCATTAATGAGTCCCTAAATATTAGAAACAATGCCTCTGAAATGACAGAGCTCAATTATTTTAGGATCCGTGGGTGGATGCCATCAGGTCCAGGTGCTTTATCCACCTTTATTCTGTCTAAATATTTCTGGACCAGATCACTTTTGAGCCATTGTGGATCATTCAGGGCTGTGTCACTACCACCCCCATTATGGACATGATCTCCCCCGTGCTGCTTTGTATACACAGAACTGAAGAAAGTATTTAATAAATTATCCTTCTCTTTGCCCCCAGTCACCCACTCTAGATTAGACAAATTTTTGTAAAGGGCCTACATGCTCAGACCCGACCTTTTTACTATTAATATATTTGAAGATTTTTGGGGGTTTGTCCTTCTATCTTTTGCGGTCTGTCGTTCATTTTGAATTTTTGCGTCCTTATTTTGCTTTTTACATATTCTGTTATAGTCTTTGTAGCATTCAAACGATGATAGTGTTCCTTCGTTTTGATATTTTTTAAAAGCTCTTTTCTTATTATTTTATAGCCATTTTAACTTGTGCCGTGAGCCACATAGGTTTTATTTTTAGCCTTTTAAACTTATTGCCCATGGGAATATGCAGTGAGTTCACATACATTCTTTATGAAGAATTCCCATTCCTGTTCTGTGTCCTTTGATGCCAATACTCATCCTTGGAAAATTTGCTCTCTTGAAGTGAAGTGTTTTTTATCTTACCTGTATATATGTGTTTGTTGCTTACGGCTAACATTAAATAAGAAGGCCAGTATGGTGGCCTGAGTTTATGGGAGGAGCCCGGGGGGGTACTTAAGCAGACCATTCACCTGTGGTCCTTGACGGTGCCGGTGCGTGGTACCCTCCCTCCCATTCCCCTTTTTCAGGGCGCTTCTCAGCACAATTCTCTTCACAATCATCCCATTACTTGTTTTGGGTATGCCCCCTTTTTTGGCATACCGGCCAGCAGACCAGGGCACACCTATGGTCTATGTTATGTTGTGGTGGAGTCTTGTGGCGTGTTTATGGGGTTCATATCTGTCCCGGTTGAAGGGCTTCGACCATACATAAAAATCATGTTATGGTCACTGCTACCCAGATGTTCTTTTATATGAATATTGGTAATAAGCTCTGCATGGGTTCTTGCTTGAATTCCATTTACCAAGTCTCTCCATCATTCGACTCATAAATATCCATCTTCCATTGTCCGATTTTCTTTTCTAGACTTTTCTGTCACTCCTGGATCTTCTTTAATAATTAAGTCTCTCATTTACCCCCATAGGGTACAGGAATGGATATGGAGGTTACCCTAATGCCTACCAGCAGCAGCAACAGCAGCAGCAAGGTACTGAGATGTATAACACACAGATAATGGTCCACCATAAAATGAACTCTTAACATTTATCTATCTTTACAAAGAAATCTTCAATTACAACTTTAATGTCTAAACCCTAAAGGTTTCATTATTGCTCCTAACATGAATCTAACCTACCCTACCCTCAAACAACCATCTGAACAAGTTCTCACCTCGAACAATCCATATAACACTTAGGTCCCCCGAGTGCCTAGCTGTGGTAAAGTCTGATAGAGATCGTACAGTTGGATTATGACCATCTTCAGGCCATCAGTTAGGTGTTCCTTGTGATCAGGAACCTCTTAGAAGCATCAGGGGGTATCATTGAGCATCTATGATATCTGGTTTAGAGCCAGACTGGAACATTTAGAAAGATGTGTAGGCCTGGACCTAACGTGCCACAGCCTAAGGGGAAGGGGGGGTTTGGGGGGGGGCAGAAGATCATCTTAGCATATCCCTGTAGATCAGTAAACTGGCCCTTTGATTAAAAAGTTTGGGGACCCCTGCTGTAGTTTCATCTCATGGAAAACATACAGTATGGTGTGTACTAAGCCTTCTCTGATGGCCACAGGGGGTCATCTGATAATATGCGTCTGTCCGGGGACACTTTAGGACAATGTGCTGATTGGATGTCTTTGTGTTTCAGGTATAGGAGGGAAACCATCCAAAGCAGGTATGTGGTGACCGTTTGTGTGACATGTGACCTTCACACCATCTACACGTGTCCTGTGTATAGAGATGGATTATGGCCACTCCCCCTGTATGAGATGAAGGTCCTGGTGGCCAAAGGTTGCTGCCTACAGACCCTGGAGCTTACTCTATGTAAATATATACATACAGTATCTCACAAAAGTAAGTACACCCCTCAGTGACATTTGTGTAAATCTTTTCTTCTATCTTTTCATGTGACAAGATAATGACACTTGTCTACAATGTAAAGTAGTGAGTGTACAGCTTGTATAACAGTGTAAATTTACTGTCCCCTCAAAATAACTCAACACACAGCCATTAATGTCTAAACCGGTGGCAACAAAAGTGAGTACACCCCTAAGTGAAAATGTCCACATTGGGCCCAATTAGCCATTTTCCCTCCCCGGTGCCATGTGACTCGTTAGTGTTACAAGGTCTCAGGTGTGAATGGGGAGCAGGTGTGTTAAATTTGGTGTTATCGCTCTCACTCTCTCATACTGGTCACTGGAAGCACAACATGGCACCTCATGGCAAAGAACTCTCTGAGGATCTTAAAATAAGAATTGTTGCTCTACATAAAGATGGCCTAGGCTAAAAGAAGATTGCCAAGACCCTGAAACTGAGCTGCAGCACGGTGGCCAAGACCATACAGCGGTATGACAGGACAGGTTCCCCTCAGAACAGGCCTCGCCATGGTCCACCAAAGAAGTTGAGGTCACGTGCTCAGCTTCATATCCAGAGGTTGTCTTTGGGAAATAGACGTATGAGTGCTGCCAGCATTGCTGCAGAGGTTGTAGGGGTGGGGGGTCATCCTGTCAGTGCTCAGACCATACGCCGCACACTGCATCAAATTGGTCTGCATGGTTGTCGTCCCAGAAGGAAGCCTCTTCTAAAGATGATGTACAAGAAAGCCCGCAAACAGTTTGCTGAAGACAAGCAGACTAAGGACATGGATTACTGGAACCATGTCCTGTGGTCTGATGAGACCAAGATAAACGTATTTGGTTCAGATGGTGACAAGCGTGTGTGGGGGCAACCAGGTGAGGAGGACAAAGACAAGTGTGTCTTGTCTACAGTCAAGCATGGTGGTGGGAGTGTCATGGTCTGGGGCTGCATGAGTGCTGCCGGCACTGGGGAGCTACAGATCATTGAGGGAACCATGAATGCCAACATGTACTGTGATATACTGAAGAAGAGCATGATCCCCTCCCTTCAGAGACTGGACCGCAGGGCAGTATTCCAACATGATAACCACCCCAAACACACCTCCAAGACCACCACTGCCTTGCTAAAGAAGCTGAGGTGATGGACTGGCCAAGCATGTCTCCAGACCTAAACCTTATTGATCATCTGTGGGACATCCTCAAACGGAAGGTGGAGGAGCGCAAGGTCTCTAACATCCACCAGCTCCATGATGTCATCATGGGGGAGGGGAAGAGGACTCCAGTGACAACCTGTGAAGCTCTGGTGACCTCCATGCCCAAGAGGGTTAAGGCCGGGCTGGAAAATAATGGTGGCCACACAAAATATTGACACTTTGGGCCCAATTTGGAGATTTTCACTTAGGGGTGTACTGACTTTTGTTGCCAGCGGTTTAGACATTAATGGCTGTGTGTTGAGTTATTTTGAGGGGACAGTAAATTTACACTGTTATACAAGCTGTACACTCACTACTTTACATTGTAGACAAGTGTCATTTCTTCAGTGTTGTCACATGAAAAGATAGAAGAAAAGATTTACACAAATGTCACTGAGGGGTGTACTTACTTTTGTCAGATACTGTATATACAGTATTCCTGTGTATGGGTGATTCTGATAACATTTCTCATTTATATTACAGGAAACGGTGCTGCGCTGTACCAAGGTATTGGATCGCAAGCTCTTGTGGCTTATCGTTTCCCATCTTTCATGTACAGTATTTATGTGTTTTATTGTGCTATTGTCCTCAATTTGTACTGCATTGCTGAAGATGTTGGTGCTGCATAAATAAAATAATGTCGTAAAAGTATTTTTATAGCCGCCGCACACCCTCACTTTGTACCGCACTACAGAAAATGTTGGTGTTCTGTACATATTTTATGTAGTAATAATGTCATGAACTCAGTTTGTACTGTTCCATGGGAGATGTTGGCACTATATATGGTAAAGCCCAAATACGGCCATTATAGTAAGTTTGGGTGGAAAGGTGGGGAGAGGACCACTGTCGGGTTTTTTATTTATCAGTGGCCCCTTTGAGAAGTTTCCCTTCACTTCGTGTTCTGCAGCAAAAAGAATCCAGACAGAGCTACTGAACCTTCTCCACTCCACCCAAAAACTGAAGATCAATGATTGGCTGGAGTTTAGGCTTTAGAGTAATGGTTGTAGCCCTGTGTGTTCCCACCTTGTACAGCATTGCAGAAGATGTTGGCGCAACATTAACTAACAATGACCATACTAATAGTTATAACAATCCTTACTTGTTAGGCATGTAGGAGACCTCGGGATTGGGATGGGAGATGGGCCTCAAGAAGGTCAGCAGTTGTTGTATGGGTGACCGCCACAATGTCTTTATTTTTTCCAGGTGGAATTGGAAAACCTTCCAAAGTTGGTAAGTCCACCTTGTCATCTAGGTCCACCCACCTGTCATAGTGCCTTGAAAAAGTATTCATGCCCCTTGAAATGTTCAACATTTTGTCATGTTACAACCAAAAACATGAATGTATTTTATTGGGATTTTATGTGATAGACCTACACAAAGTGTCTCATAATTGTGAAGTGGAAGGAAAATTATAAATGATACAAATAAATATGTGAAAAGTGTGGGGGGGGGGCATTTCTATGGCGCCCCCCGGAGTCAATACTTTGCAGAACCCCCTTTCTCTGCAATTACAGCTGCAAGTCTTTTTGGGGATGTCTCTACCAGCTTTGAACATCTAGAGAGGACATTTCTGCCCATTCTTCTTTGTAAAATATCTCAAGCTCTGTCAGATTGGATGGAGAGCATCTGTGAACAGCAATTTTCAAGTCTTGCCACAGATTCCCAATGTGATTTAGGTCTGGACTGTGACTGGGCCATTCTAACACATGAATATGCTTTGAGGTAAACCATTCCATTGTAGCTCTGGCTGGATGTTTCGGGTCGTTGTCCTGCTGGAAGGTGAACCTCCGCCCCAGTCTCAAGTCTTTTGTAGACTCTAACAGGTTTTCTTCTAAGATTGTCCTGTATTTTTCTCCATCCATCTTCCCATCAACTCTGACCAGCTTCCCTGTCCCTGCTGAAGAAAAGCATCCCCACCACATGATGCTGCCACCACCATGTTTCACAGTGGGGATGGTGTGTTCAGGGTGATGTGCAGTGTTAGTTTCCCCCACACATAGCATTTTGGTTTTAGGCCATAAAGTTGAATTTTGGTCTCATGTGACCAGATCACCTTCTTCCACATGTTTGCTGTGTCCTCCACATGGCTTCTCACAAACTACAAACAGGACTTCTTATGACTTTCTTTCACCAATGTCTTTCTTCTTGTCACTCTTCCATAAAGGGCAGATTTGTGGAGAACACGACTAATAGTTGTCCTGTGGACAGATTCTCCCACCTGAGCTGTGGATCTCTGCAGCTCCTCCAGAGTTACCATGGACCTCTTGGCTCTTCTCTGATGAATGCTCTCCTTGCCCGGCCGGTCAGTTTAGGTGGACGGCCATGTCTTGGTAGGTTTGCAGTTGTGCCATACTCTTTCCATTTTCCGATGATGGATTGAACAGAGCTCCGTGAGATCTTCAAAGCTTGGGAGATGTTTTTATAACCTAAACCTGCTTTATACTTCTCCACAACTTTATCCCTGACCTGTCTGGTGTGTTCCTTGGCCTTCATGATGCTGTTTGTTCACTAAAGTTCTTTAACAAACCCCTGAGGGCTTCACAGAACAGCTGTAGTCATAATAAGATTGAATGACACACAGGTGGACTCTATTTACTAATTAGATGACTTCTGAAGGCAATTGGTTCCACTAGATTTTAGTTAGGGGTATCAGAATAAAGGGGGCTGAATACAAATGCCCCCCACACACTTTTCACATATTTATTTGTATCATTTATCATTTTCCTTCCACTTCACAATTATGTGCCACTTTGTGTTGGTCTATCACATAAAATCTCAATAAAATACATTTGTTTTTGGTTGTAACATGATAAAATGTGGACAATTTCAAGGGGTATGAATACTTTTTCAAGGCACTGTATGTCCTTATACTCACCTAATCACACGTCAATCTCTTTCCTCCACAGCCTCCGGCTACCCCAGCAACGTCTTCCCACAAGGTATCCATCACATCCTCCATCTGTACTGAACAATCTCTGCTCACATATATACATTATATATCCATATGGTTGTGTCACAGTAATAGCCGACACCAAGTTCAATGTCACTGTGTCCCCTGGTGGGATATATGGCGGGAGGACATCCATAGATAATGTTTTATATCAGGAATGGCCACAAAGTGTCCCCTGGTGGAGTATATAACTGGAGGAGGACATCCATAGATAATGTAATGACCACAAAGTATCACTGTGTCATCTGTGGGGTATATGACTGGAGAAGGACATCTATAGATATCGTCTATGAAGAATGACCACAAAGAATTACTCTGTCACCTGTGGGGTATATGACTGGAGGAGGACATCCATAGATAATGTTCTATAAAGAATGTCCACAAAGTGTCACCTGATGGGGTTTATGACTGGAGGAGGACATCCATAGATAATGTTCTTTGAGAAATGGCTACAAAGTGTCACCTGATGGGGTTTATGACTTGAGGAGGACATCCATAGATAATGTTCTAACAAGAATGACCACAAAGTGTCACCTGGTAGGGTTTATGACTGGAGGAGTACATCATAGGTAATATTCTATAAAGAATGACCACAAAGTGTCACCTGGTGGGGTTTATGACTTGAGGAGGACATCCATAGATAATGTTCTATAAAGAATGACCACAAAGTGTCACCTGATGGGGTTTTTTGACTTGAGGAGGACATCCATAGATAATGTTCTATAAAGAATGACCACAAAGTGTCACCTGATAGGGTTTATGACTTAAGGAGGACATTCATAAATAATGTTCTATAAAGAATGACCACAAAGTGTCACCTGATGGGGTTTATGACTTGAGGAGGACATCCATAGATAATGTTCTATAAAGAATGACCACAAAGTGTCACCTGATGGGGTTTATGACTTGAGGACATCCATAGATAATGTTCTAACAAGAATGACCACAAAGTGTCCCCTGATGGGGTTTATGACTTGAGGAGGACATCCATAGATAATGTTCTAACAAGAATGACCACAAAGTGTCACCTGGTGGGGTTTATGACTGGAGGAGTACATCATAGGTAATATTCTATAAAGAATGATGACAAAGTGTCACCTGGTGGAGTTTATGACTGGAGGAGGACATCCATAGAGACTATAAAGAAGGACCACAGAGGGTCACTATGTCGCCACCACACTTTAAATAAGAAGTCATAGAAACCTGGATGATAATATGGCATTACTTCTGTGCAGAAACCAACCATATAGCTCCCAATCTCTCTTCCCTCCTGCTGTCTCTGATTTCATGTCAGTTGCGACCTTTTCTAGGAAAAAATATTTATTGCTAAATGGTCACCGTAGAGCATAATGCATGGTGGGTTTAATATGTAGATATGTGACTGTGTCTTCTTATGTCTTGCAGGTATCGGAGCAAAGCCATCTAAAACAGGTACGGGACTATGAGGGTTCACCTGAGTTAGGGGGGGCTTTTCTGCTTTGAGTCTGTTCCCTTGATCCTCCTAAGACAGTGATGGCGAACCTTGGCACCCCAGATGTTTTGGAACTACATTTCCCATGATGCTCACCTACACTGCAGAGTGCATGAACATCATGGGAAATATAGTTGCAAAACATGTGGAGTGTCAAGGTTCACCATCACTGTCCTAAGACTTTTTCATGGCCAGTTTCCAAAGATTTTCCAGCATGTGTATGGATACCCAACTATTGGTTCTTCGTCTGCAGCAGAGACATGTATCATAAAACCTAATTTCACTATTAGGATATTGTCAGACAGTCCTGGGAGTGGAGAACAATGCCGGCCAAACCATGTGTGATAGAAAGAAAGTCCTCTATTAGGAGAGGGAACAAAATATAACTCAGAGGCTGAAGGAGGTTAGATTGGGGTACACTGAATGCAGGAAAAATCCTTGTCTACGGACATTTCATATTTTCAGATCCCACACAAAATCCAATAACATCCGGATGTTTGGCACTTCCATTTTGGTCCTGGAAGCCAAACAGATCCTTTTGGCTCCCAATCTGATTCTTTTGCTGGTTATCTCCATAATTTGTGATCCCAAATCTTCCCTATTTTTGATTCTGCTGATCTTGGACCACCGATCTTCCATCAATTATGTGTTTTATGATTCTTCTCTCCCCGTTTTATCACCAGGTTTATACCAGCAGCCGTATTCTAATGGTAAGTTCTTCTGTAAAACTGTAGGGTTCCTCCAGAGTTTGCTATTGGTTCCTTGAGTTGTGGCTGACTGACCTCCAATTTGATGGTGTCACATAGTTCCAGAGCCAAGGATCCTGCATGACACCAATGAGTTAAATGATAGCCAAGCTCAATCGCCCACTCAGTCCCTCGTGGCTGAAAACCGGTGCTCAGGGGGGCAAAGTGTTTCCACACTTGAACAGAAGTTTCATAGAAGAGATAAGGCAGCACCTGGTAATCCATCAGATGAAAAATCTTTATTGGCTAATATAAGTCACATCACAAGTATACTAACGCATTTCGGCTGTAACAGCCTTCCTCATACCACAAAATGAAATGCGTTACTTGTGATGTGACTTCTCTGTAGCCATTAAAGACTTTTTATCAGACTAATTACCGGGTGCCGGCTCATCTCTACTATGGAATGTATGACACCAATGATCTTTATAACTGTCTGTAAGGTTGGTATTCTGTCCACTACTGAAGGGGGGGGGGGGCTCTCCATCCACTGATCTCCAATGCAAGGGGAATTTTTTCTCAGCTGAAATAACATGAATTTGCTTTAGCGGGGGTTCCCCGAGGCCTGAAATTTATTTCAAGGGTTCCTCAGGGACTAAAAGGTTGAGCAAGACATTGTCCTATTTTGGCATTTTACTGTTCACAAATAGAAATGTGTCTTCTCTTGTAGGGGTAAAATCTCCACTCAGTGCGTACCAAGGGCCTGACGGAGAGAACGCCAAGCTGGGTGAGTCCCTTTCTTCACTTCTCTTTCTGTCTCTCCATCGCTGTCTCTTCCTCTCTAACTTCTGCCCTCTCCATTGCTATCCTTCTCTCACTTTCCCCTTATCCTCTGTCAGTCTCATCCTCTCATTCCTCCTTCTGTCTCCTCTTTGCTTGTCCCCCACCATATACTGGCCAAAAATGGGACGATTTTAATTCAGCGCACCCCCTAATAGGCTGCAGTAGCAGCCAGGCACACAGCATTTTCGCTCAATAACAGTCTAAGGAATGTCTTTTATGACATTCAGTCATAAATTTAGAAGGGGTGCAGTTTAAATTTAGAAGGGGTGAGGGGAGCATGGGATACCCCGAAAGAAACTCTGAGTAACTAGAGGACACTTCTCCTTCCCACTGATCTGTCTCTGTGTCACAAACCAGTGGAGGGTAGAGGAGATTAAGTTCCTACAAAGATCTCTGCTGACTGAATGGTGACTAGGGCCCTTTTAAGAGTAAAGAACTGTACACAGTCACTAAAGCTTTCAGTCAGTACTCACAACGTCACAGGATCATTGGTTGCCTCCTTCCGATATCCACCGGGTACTCTTCAGTGAAGGAGAGACAAACTCACAACACCACAAGACAGCTGGACACTCTCCTCCAACTTCCACTTCACCGAGTTCAGCAAATAGAAGCCCCAGACCAGGCTTAGAAATAGCCCCCCCCCAGCTGTGCTACAGCTGGGACCTTGATGACCCTCTGGCAATGTTCCAACAGACTGCCCCCAGGGGCAGGGTCCCTCTTAGGCTGGGCTCTTCCAGCAAGATGGGACCCAGGACCGATTCAATTCCTGCATCAGGCTTCAGATTATTTATGGACTCTCCAGCCACCTACTGGGCACACCTCCCCAGGGTTTGGCTTTGTCCCCATAAATATTCAGACTGCCCTTCTATCTTTCCTCACACTGTGAATCCACACTTCTCTAAAATCTAGGGGGAAATAATCAGACCAGCAGCCTATGAGACACTGAGCAAGCTAAAGCAATCATCAATTGCTCCACTTGCTACAGAGGAGCTAAACTAAACTTACCTAATATCCTAAACCCTAGCTTAGAGGGTGCTACATTAACTGTTTTCAACCATAGTTTAATCACAAAGACAAAGTAAATGGACAACTTACCACCGATAACTGAGATCATTTCAAGGTTCCAGTAGAATGTCTTGGTGGGTATTGTGTTTGGTTGTTGTAAGCTGGTTTCAAGTGTTTTTCCCATGTGTGGCCACCTTTAGCCTTACTACTTGTGTTTCCTCTTTGATGAGTTGCTGATGCTCTCTGTCTGCTCTCTAGGTGCATTCGGTCAGCTCCCATACAGGTCACAGCCCGATGCTCTAGGATACGACCCTAAATCTGCAAAAACAGGTAAGGAAAACATTCCACCGCCATTGTATCTGATAGCTAGGTGGTGGCCTTTTTGTGTCACAAAGATTTTATTGGCTTTTTAGATGTTTTCAGGACAGTACAAGAAAATACAGTAAGGCACAAGGAACGTCAGGGGGTACAAAGGTGCAATCTGTACAGTCAAAGGGGGTCCACCATAATACAAGAACACAGTACACATGGCTCTGTGTTATCTATCATGGGCACCTCCACAGTATTGGAGGGGGGAAGGGTTGAACACTTCATGAAGAAGTACTAGAGTGAGAAGGAAGAGCAAGAAGAAGCAGGAGATGCAGAAGACAGAGAGAGAGAGAGAGAGAGAGAGAGAGGGGGGAGAAAAGGATTGGGGGCGTTTGCCTGGGATGGGCAAGGAGAGGAGGGAGGGGAAGGGAGAGTATAAGGAAGGCGCCCTCATGGGGCAGTGGCTGGGATACGTAGGGGCAATGATGAGATACATCAGACTGCAAGCAAAGTCCAGTCCATATTAAGGTGAGCATTATAGGAAGTCCAGGAGTCCCAAATCTTTAGGAATTTGGCATGGGAGTCTTCAGGGATGGAAGTGAGCTTCTGATGGACCATGGTCCACATTGGCCTTTACTGAACCTCAGCAAAATTAAGGTACATTTGTCTCTGGGCTCTAGCCAGCGTTTGCCGTGCAGCTAGAAACACAAATCCCACCTGTTTTCCATGGTTAGTTATAAGAGTTGGGATTGGTTTATGCAAAAGGACCTCCCAGGGGTCGCAAGCAAGTGAGATGTTAAAAACCGTCCTCATCATGGATTATTGGTGGCCCTTTTTGTAGACTAATAAGTGAACTTTCTACCTTCATCAGCAGGGGTCAAATCTCCATACGGTGCCCAGGCCGGGTATCCTGATGCCACAAGCTCAAAATACGGTGAGATTTACCTCCTTCTCAGAAACTAGAGAATACTGAACATCACAGTCAGATGAATCCCTCAGCTGCTCCATCACTCAATGTTTTCCCTGCCATCATTATCTGGAACTGTTTTCTAAAATATATAATTTCTGAGTGTCTCATAGAATACCCAAATTCCTCCTCAACATGATGTCAGCCATGTGACAGGATGTTGTTCTAATGATTTTTCTCTACCTTCTTTCTCAGCCGGAGCTGGTCAAACCTCATTTAATGGTCAGTCTGTCCCACAGAACCCTCTGGAAGGTAAAGATTCTGTTTCTATAGATCCTCACTCTGCCTCCAGGAACCAAAAGTTATCCTCAATGTTCATTCATGTTTGTTCATTTACCTTTGATCCATCCCTTTCTAAATCCACACATTCATCCTTAGGCCTTCACAATTCTGCCTAGTCCTTGTTTTCCAGCTCTCTGGTCTTTTTTTCTGGTTTCATCTCGCTACATCATCCCACCTTTTATTTCCATCATTCCCAGCAGCTATCTTTCCATCCACCCTTCATTCTCTTCATCTGCTCACTTTCTTCTTTTACCATTTTTATTCTTCTTTACTACCAATGTCAATCACATTCGTTCCCCCTCTGGCTCTCTCTTACGTGTCCTGGCCTTCTGTTTATACCATAGTCTTGGTCTTTCATCTCTTCCCACCCTGTCCTCCATTACCAGTCCTTCTATATATCCCATCCCGTCCAGTCCTTCTGTTGGTCTCATCTTCTCCCATCTCTTCTGTCTGACCCAAGTTCCACCATCCTTCTATCTGCCTTGCCTTCTGTCCCTCTATCTGTCCCATCTTCTCCCATTCTTATCTGTTCCCTCTTGTCCAGCAGTCCTTCTGTCTGTCCCACCTTCTCTATATATCTGTCCCATCTTGTACTGTCCTATCTCACTCACCTTCTCCCATCCTTCTAAATGTCCCATCTTCTCCTGCCCTTCTGTCTGCCCCTTCTTCTCTCATCCTTCTAAATGTCCCATCTTCTCATGTCCTTTCTTCTCTTGGCTTTCTGTTTCATCTTCTCCTGTCCTTCCACCCCCTCTTGTCCCTTCCCCACTTGTCCCATATTTCTATCTGTCTCCACTTGTTCCATGCTATCTATCCCCTCTTGTCCTGCCCTTACTGTCCCCTCTTGTCCCATCCCCACTGTGCCCTCTTGTCCCATCCCCACTGTCCCCTCTTGTCCCATCCTCACTGTCCCCTCTTGTCCCATCCCCACTGTGCCCTCTTGTCCCATCCTACCTATCCACTCTCTTCCCTTCCTATATGTCTCATCTTGTCCTGTCCTACCCTTCCTATTTTGTAGGGTTCTCACAGTCCCCTCTTGTCCCTTCCTATCTGGCCCCTCTTGTCCCATCCTATCTATCCCCTCTTGTCCCATCCTGTCTGTCCCATCTTGTCCCACCCTGTCTGTCCCCTCTAGTCCCATCCTGTCTGTCCCCTATTGTCCCATCCTGTCTGTCCCCTCTTGTCCCATCCTGTCTGTCCCCTCTTGTCCCACCCTGTCTGTCCCCTCTACTCCCATCCTGTCTGTCCCCTATTGTCCCATCCTGTCTGTCCCCTCTTGTCCCATCCTGTCTGTCCCCTCTTGTCCCACCCTGTCTGTCCCCTCTAGTCCCATCCTATCTATCCCCTCTTGTCCCCTCTTTCTATCTGCCTCCACTTTTTTCCATCCTATCTATCCCCTCTTGTCCTGTCCTCACTAACCCCTCTTGTCCTGTCCTCACTATCCCCTCTTGCCCCATTCCCACTGTCCCCTCTTGTACCATCTTTCTATCTGCCCCCACTTTTTTTTCTATCTATCCCCTCTAGTCCTGTCCTTACTGTCCCCTCATGTCCCATCATTACTGTCCCCTCTTGTCCCATTCTATCATTCGCCTCTTGTCCTGTCCTCATTGATCCCTCTTGTCCCGTTCTATCTGTCCCGTCTTGTCCCATCCTCAATGTCCCCTCTTGTCCCCTCTCGTCCCATCCTCCCTGGACCCCATTGTCCCTGGTTTCCCAGCTTATCCTCAGTCTGTTGCTTTTTGTTGTGTCTTCACAGAGGAAATTTCTCCATCTGCTGCTGTTGAGGGTAAGTACTGAGTCCATTCTTCACATGTTATATGTCATGTCCCCCACATATGTACCATGTCCAGTGTTTGTACTGTTTAATGTCACATGGCCCCACCACATTCCAGGTCTCTAAATCTTTAATAGTGGGTAACATGTACGTGCAGCATGCCACTAACACGCTAACTTCTCTGTAACTATCTGTCACCCGTCTACATGTCCCCTGACTCAGGAGACCCCGACATGGATCTCCATCCTCGTGTGTCTTTGTGTCACCCCAACTTATTTCTGTTATGAGCGGAGACCCACATGTCTATATATATTCTTGGATCCTTCAGGAACTCAGAGTATGAGAGAAGGGGCCACTACCCTTCCGATAACGCCCACCTCGCCAAGCGTCCTGAAACAGAAACCTTTCAAAGGTACAGTCAGAGGGACAAATACCCGGGGATGTCAGACTGGTTACAGACCACGCCTCTTCCTGCTCAATAACAACCAGTGGTATTTCACTCCTGACCAATCAGAGCTGCTCTAACCAGGATTGCTACATTACTCCACCATCCATCTCATTAATACTTGGTTCCTCCATCCAATGCAGAATCATGCTACTCCACCCAACATCTCCACCCTGCTCCCCCCTCCACTGTGCTAACACACAGCTCCACCCAACATCTCCATCCTGCTCCCCCCTCCACTGTGCTAACACACAGCTCCACCCAACATCTCCACCCTACACCCCCCTCCACTGTGCTAACACACAGCTCCACCCAACATCTCCACCCTGCTCCCCCCTCCACTGTGCTAACACACAGCTCCACCCAACATCTCCACCCTACACCCCCCTCCACTGTGCTAACACACAGCTACACCCATCATCTCTACCCTGCTCCCCCCCTCCACTGTGCTAACACACAGCTCCACCCATCATCTACACCCTGCTCCCCCTCCACTGTGCTAACACACAGCTCCACCCATCATCTCCACCCTGCTCCCCCTCCACTGTGCTAACACACAGCTCCACCCATCATCTCCACCCTGCTCCCCCCCTCCACTGTGCTAACACACAGCTCCACCCATCATCTCCACCCTGCTCCCCCCCCTCCACTGTGCTAACACACAGCTCCACCCATCATCTCCACCCTGCTCCCCCCTCCACTGTGCTAACACACAGCTCCACCCATCATCTCCACCCTGCTCCCCCCTCCACTGTGCTAACACACAGCTCCACCCATCATCTCCACCCTGCTCCCCCCCTCCACTGTGCTAACACACAGCTCCACCCATCATCTCCACCCTACACCCCCCTCCACTGTGCTAACACACAGCTCCACCCATCATCTCCACCCTGCTCCCCCCCTCCACTGTGCTAACACACAGCTCCACCCATCATCTCCACCCTGCTCCCCCCCCTCCACTGTGCTAACACACAGCTCCACCCATCATCTCCACCCTGCTCCCCCCCTCCACTGTGCTAACACACAGCTCCACCCATCATCTCCACCCTGCTCCCCCCTCCACTGTGCTAACACACAGCTCCACCCATCATCTCCACCCTGCTCCCCCCTCCACTGTGCTAACACACAGCTCCACCCATCATCTACACCCTGCTCCCCCCTCCACTGTGCTAACACACAGCTCCACCCATCATCTCCACCCTGCTCCCTCCCTCCACTGTGCTAATACACAGCTCCACCCATCATCTCCACCCTACATCCCCCTCCACTGTGCTAACACACAGCTCCACCCATCATCTCCACCCTGCTCCCCCCTCCACTGTGCTAACACACAGCTCTACCCACCATCTCCACCCTGCTCCCCCCCTCCACTGTGCTAACACACAGCTCCACCCATCATCTCCACCCTGCTCCCCCCCTCCACTGTCCTAACACACAGCTCCACCCATCATCTCCACCCTGCTCCCCCCCTCCACTGTGCTAACACACAGCTCCACCCATCATCTCCACCCTACACCCCCCTCCACTGTGCTAACACACAGCTCCACCCATCATCTCCACCCTGCTCCCCCCCTCCACTGTGCTAACACACAGCTCCACCCATCATCTCCACCCTGCTCCCCCCCTCCACTGTGCTAACACACAGCTCCACCCATCATCTCCACCCTGCTCCCCCCCTCCACTGTGCTAACACACAGCTCCACCCATCATCTCCACCCTGCACCCCCCTCCACTGTGCTAACACACAGCTCCACCCATCATCTCCACCCTGCTCCCCCCCTCCACTGTGCTAACACACAGCTCCACCCATCATCTCCACCCTACACCCCCCTCCACTGTGCTAACACACAGCTCCACCCATCATCTCCACCCTGCTCCCCCCCTCCACTGTGCTAACACACAGCTCCACCCATCATCTACACCCTGCTCCCCCCTCCACTGTGCTAACACACAGCTCCACCCATCATCTCCACCCTGCTCCCTCCCTCCACTGTGCTAATACACAGCTCCACCCATCATCTCCACCCTGCTCCCCCCCTCCACTGTGCTAACACACAGCTCCACCCATCATCTCCACCCTGCTCCCCCCCTCCACTGTGCTAACACACAGCTCCACCCATCATCTCCACCCTACACCCCCCTCCAATGTGCTAACACACAGCTCCACCCATCATCTCCACCCTACACCCCCCTCCAATGTGCTAACACACAGCTCCACCCATCATCTCCACCCTGCTCCCCCCCTCCACTGTGCTAACACACAGCTCCACCCACCATCTCCACCCTGCTCCCCCTCCACTGTGCTAACACACAGCTCCACCCATCATCTCCACCCTGCTCCCCCCTCCACTGTGCTAACACACAGCTCCACCCACCATCTCCACCCTGCTCCCCCCTCCACTGTGCTAACACACAGCTCCACCCATCATCTCCACCCTGCACCCCCCTCCACTGTGCTAACACACAGCTCCACCCATCATCTCCACCCTGCTCCCCCCCCTCCACTGTGCTAACACACAGCTCCACCCATCATCTCCACCCTGCTCCCAACTGTGCTAACACACAGCTCCACCCATCATCTCCACCCTGCTCCCCCCTCCACTGTGCTAACACACAGCTCCATCCATCATCTCCACCCTGCTCCCCCCTCCACTGTGCTAACACACAGCTCCACCCATCATCTCCACCCTGCTCCCCCCCTCCACTGTGCTAACACACAGCTCCACCCATCATCTCCACCCTGCTCCCCCCTCCACTGTGCTAACACACAGCTCCACCCATCATCTCCACCCTGCTCCCCCCTCCACTGTGCTAACACACAGCTCCACCCATCATCTCCACCCTGCTCCCCCCCTCCACTGTGCTAACACACAGCTCCACCCATCATCTCCACCCTGCTCCCCCCTCCACTGTGCTAACACACAGCTCCACCCATCATCTCCACCCTGCTCCCCCTCCACTGTGCTAACACACAGCTCCACCCATCATCTCCACCCTGCTCCCAACTGTGCTAACACACAGCTCCGCCCATCATCTACCACCCTACTCCCCCCCTCCACTGTGCTAACACACAGCTCCACCCATCATCTCCACCCTGCACCCCCCCTCCACTGTGCTAACACACAGCTCCACCCATCATCTCCACCCTGCTCCCAACTGTGCTAACACACAGCTCCACCCATCATCTCCACCCTGCACCCCCCCTCCACTGTGCTAACACACAGCTCCACCCATCATCTCCACCCTGCACCCAACTGTGCTAACACACAGCTCCACCCATCATCTCCACCCTGCTCCCCCCTCCACTGTGCTAACACACAGCTCCACCCATCATCTCCACCCTGCTCCCAACTGTGCTAACACACAGCTCCACCCATCATCTCCACCCTGCTCCCCCCTCCACTGTGCTAACACACAGCTCCACCCATCATCTCCACCCTACACCCCCCTCCACTGTGCTAACACACAGCTCCACCCACCATCTCCACCCTGCTCCCCCCTCCACTGTGCTAACACACAGCTCCACCCATCATCTCCACCCTGCTCCCCCCTCCACTGTGCTAACACACAGCTCCACCCATCATCTCCACCCTGCTCCCCCCTCCACTGTGCTAACACACAGCTCCACCCATCATCTCCACCCTGCTCCCCCCTCCACTGTGCTAACACACAGCTCCACCCATCATCTCCACCCTGCTCCCCCCTCCACTGTGCTAACACACAGCTCCACCCATCATCTCCACCCTGCTCCCCCCTCCACTGTGCTAACACACAGCTCCTCCCATCATCTCCACCCTGCTCCCAACTGTGCAAACACACAGCTCCACCCAACATCTCCATCCTGCTCCTCCCTCCACTGTGCTAACACACAGCTCCACCCATCATCTCCACCCTGCTCCCCCCCTCCACTGTGCTAACACACAGCTCCACCCATCATCTCCACCCTGCTCCCCCCCTCCACTGTGCTAACACACAGCTCCACCCATCATCTCCACCCTGCTCCCCCCTCCACTGTGCTAACACACAGCTCCACCCATCATCTCCACCCTGCTCCCAACTGTGCTAACACACAGCTCCACCCAACATCTCCACCCTACTCCCCCCCTCCACTGTGCTAACACACAGCTCCACCCAACATCTCCATCCTGCTCCTCCCTCCACTGTGCTAACACACAGCTCCACCCATCATCTCCACCCTGCTCCCAACTGTGCTAACACACAGCTCCACCCATCATCTCCACCCTGCTCCCAACTGTGCTAACACACAGCTCCACCCATCATCTCCACCCTGCTCCCAACTGTGCTAACACACAGCTCCACCCAACATCTCCACCCTACTCCCCCCCCTCCACTGTGCTAACACACAGCTCCACCCATCATCTCCACCCTGCTCCTCCCTCCACTGTGCTAACACACAGCTCCACCCATCATCTCCACCCTGCTCCTCCCTCCACTGTGCTAACACACAGCTCCACCCATTATCTCCACCCTGTTCCCCCCTCCACTGTGCTAACACACAGCTCCACCCATCATCTCCACCCTGCTCCCCCCTCCACTGTGCTAACACACAGCTCCACCCATCATCTCCACCCTGCTCCCCCTCCACTGTGCTAACACACAGCTCCACCCATCATCTCCACCCTGCTCCCCCTCCACTGTGCTAACACACAGCTCCACCCATCATCCCCACCCTGCTCCCAACTGTGCTAACACACAGCTCCACCCATCATCTCCACCCTGCTCCCCCCCTCCACTGTGCTAACACACAGCTCCACCCATCATCTCCACCCTGCTCCCCCCCTCCACTGTGCTAACACACAGCTCCACCCATCATCTCCACCCTACACCCCCCTCCAATGTGCTAACACACAGCTCCACCCACCATCTCCACCCTGCTCCCCCCTCCACTGTGCTAACACACAGCTCCACCCATCATCTCCACCCTGCTCCCCCCCTCCACTGTGCTAACACACAGCTCCACCCATCATCTACACCCTGCTCCTCCCTCCACTGTGCTAACACACAGCTCCACCCATCATCTCCACCCTGCTCCCCCCTCCACTGTGCTAACACACAGCTCCACCCATCATCTCCACCCTGCTCCCCCCTCCACTGTGCTAACACACAGCTCCACCCATCATCTCCACCCTGCTCCCCCCCTCCACTGTGCTAACACACAGCTCCACCCATCATCTCCACCCTGCTCCCCCCCTCCACTGTGCTAACACACAGCTCCACCCATCATCTCCACCCTGCTCCCCCCCCTCCACTGTGCTAACACACAGCTCCACCCATCATCTCCACCCTGCTCCCAACTGTGCTAACACACAGCTCCACCCAACATCTCCATCCTGCTCCTCCCTCCACTGTGCTAACACACAGCTCCACCCATCATCTCCAACCTGCTCCCCCCTCCACTGTGCTAACACACAGCTCCACCCATCATCTCCACCCTGCTCCCCCCTCCACTGTGCTAACACACAGCTCCACCCATCATCTCCACCCTGCTCCCCCCCTCCACTGTGCTAACACACAGCTCCACCCATCATCTCCACCCTGCTCCCAACTGTGCTAACACACAGCTCCACCCATCATCTCCACCCTGCTCCCCCCCTCCACTGTGCTAACACACAGCTCCACCCATCATCTCCACCCTGCTCCCAACTGTGCTAACACACAGCTCCACCCAACATCTCCACCCTGCTCCCCCCCTCCACTGTGCTAACACACAGCTCCACCCATCATCTCCACCCTGCTCCCAACTGTGCTAACACACAGCTCCACCCAACATCTCCACCCTGCTCCCCCCCTCCACTGTGCTAACACACAGCTCCACCCACCATCTCCACCCTGCTCCCCCCCTCCACTGTGCTAGCACACAGCTCCACCCAACATCTCCATCCTGCTCCTCCCTCCACTGTGCTAACACACAGCTCCACCCATCATCTCCACCCTGCTCCCAACTGTGCTAACACACAGCTCCACCCATCATCTCCACCCTGCTCCCAACTGTGCTAACACACAGCTCCACCCATCATCTCCACCCTGCTCCCCCTCCACTGTGCTAACACACAGCTCCACCCATCATCTCCACCCTGCTCCCCCCCTCCACTGTGCTAACACACAGCTCCACCCATCATCTCCACCCTGCTCCCAACTGTGCTAACACACAGCTCCACCCAACATCTCCATCCTGCTCCCCCCCTCCACTGTGCTAACACACAGCTCCACCCAACATCTCCACCCTGCTCCCCCCCTCCACTGTGCTAACACACAGCTCCACCCAACATCTCCATCCTGCTCCCCCCTCCACTGTGCTAACACACAGCTCCACCCAACATCTCCACCCTGCTCCCCCCTCCACTGTGCTAACACACAGCTCCACCCATCATCTCCACCCTGCTCCCCCCCTCCACTGTGCTAACACACAGCTCCACCCATCATCTCCACCCTGCTCCCCCCCTCCACTGTGCTAACACACAGCTCCACCCATCATCTCCACCCTGCTCCCCCCCTCCACTGTGCTAACACACAGCTCCACCCATCATCTCCACCCTACACCCCCCTCCAATGTGCTAACACACAGCTCCACCCATCATCTCCACCCTGCTCCCCCCCTCCACTGTGCTAACACACAGCTCTACCCACCATCTCCACCCTGCTCCCCCCCTCCACTGTGCTAACACACAGCTCCACCCATCATCTCCACCCTGCTCCCAACTGTGCTAACACACAGCTCCACCCACCATCTCCACCCTGCTCCCCCCTCCACTGTGCTAACACACAGCTCCACCCATCATCTCCACCCTGCTCCCCCCCTCCACTGTGCTAACACACAGCTCCACCCATCATCTCCACCCTGCTCCCCCCCTCCACTGTGCTAACACACAGCCCCACCCATCATCTCCACCCTACACCCCCCTCCACTGTGCTAACACACAGCTCCACCCATCATCTCCACCCTGCTCCCCCCCTCCACTGTGCTAACACACAGCTCCACCCATCATCTCCACCCTGCTCCCCCCTCCACTGTGCTAACACACAGCTCCACCCATTATCTCCACCCTGCATCCCCCTCCACTGTGCTAACACACAGCTCCACCCATCATCTCCACCCTGCTCCCCCCTCCACTGTGCTAACACACAGCTCCACCCAACATCTCCACCCTGCACCCCCCTCCACTGTGCTAACACACAGCTCCACCCACCATCTCCACCCTGCTCCCCCCTCCACTGTGCTAACACACAGCTCCACCCATCATCTACACCCTACACCCCCCCCTCCACTGTGCTAACACACAGCTCCACCCACCATCTCCACCCTGCTCCCCCCTCCACTGTGCTAACACACAGCTCCACCCATCATCTCCACCCTGCTCCCCCCTCCACTGTGCTAACACACAGCTCCACCCATCATCTCCACCCTGCTCCCCCCTCCACTGTGCTAACACACAGCTCCACCCATCATCTCCACCCTGCTCCCCCCTCCACTGTGCTAACACACAGCTCCACCCATCATCTCCACCCTGCTCCCAACTGTGCTAACACACAGCTCCACCCATCATCTCCACCCTGCTCCCCCCTCCACTGTGCTAACACACAGCTCCACCCATCATCTCCACCCTGCTCCCAACTGTGCTAACACACAGCTCCACCCATCATCTCCACCCTGCTCCCCCCCTCCAATGTGCTAACACACAGCTCCACCCATCATCTCCACCCTGCTCCCCCCCTCCACTGTGCTAACACACAGCTCCACCCATCATCTCCACCCTACACCCCCCTCCAATGTGCTAACACACAGCTCCACCCACCATCTCCACCCTGCTCCCCCCTCCACTGTACTAACACACAGCTCCACCCATCATCTCCACCCTGCTCCCCCCCTCCACTGTGCTAACACACAGCTCCACCCATCATCTACACCCTGCTCCTCCCTCCACTGTGCTAACACACAGCTCCACCCATCATCTCCACCCTGCTCCCCCCTCCACTGTGCTAACACACAACTCCACCCATCATCTCCACCCTGCTCCCCCCTCCACTGTGCTAACACACAGCTCCACCCATCATCTCCACCCTGCTCCCCCCTCCACTGTGCTAACACACAGCTCCACCCATCATCCCCACCCTGCTCCCAACTGTGCTAACACACAGCTCCACCCATCATCTCCACCCTGCTCCCCCCCTCCACTGTGCTAACACACAGCTCCACCCATCATCTCCACCCTGCTCCCCCCCTCCACTGTGCTAACACACAGCTCCACCCATCATCTCCACCCTACACCCCCCTCCAATGTGCTAACACACAGCTCCACCCACCATCTCCACCCTGCTCCCCCCTCCACTGTGCTAACACACAGCTCCACCCATCATCTCCACCCTGCTCCCCCCTCCACTGTGCTAACACACAGCTCCACCCATCATCTACACCCTGCTCCTCCCTCCACTGTGCTAACACACAGCTCCACCCATCATCTCCACCCTGCTCCCCCCTCCACTGTGCTAACACACAGCTCCACCCATCATCTCCACCCTGCTCCCCCCTCCACTGTGCTAACACACAGGTCCACCCATCATCTCCACCCTGCTCCCCCCTCCACTGTGCTAACACACAGCTCCACCCATCATCCCCACCCTGCTCCCAACTGTGCTAACACACAGCTCCACCCATCATCTCCACCCTGCTCCCCCCCTCCACTGTGCTAACACACAGCTCCACCCATCATCTCCACCCTGCTCCCCCCCTCCACTGTGCTAACACACAGCTCCACCCATCATCTCCACCCTACACCCCCCTCCAATGTGCTAACACACAGCTCCACCCACCATCTCCACCCTGCTCCCCCCTCCACTGTGCTAACACACAGCTCCACCCATCATCTCCACCCTGCTCCCCCCCTCCACTGTGCTAACACACAGCTCCACCCATCATCTACACCCTGCTCCTCCCTCCACTGTGCTAACACACAGCTCCACCCAACATCTCCACCCTGCTCCCCCCTCCACTGTCCTAACACACAGCTCCACCCATCATCTCCACCCTGCACCCCCCTCCACTGTGCTAACACACAGCTCCACCCATCATCTCCACCCTGCTCCCAACTGTGCTAACACACAGCTCCACCCATCATCTCCACCCTGCTCCCCCTCCACTGTGCTAACACACAGCTCCACCCACCATCTCCACCCTGCTCCCCCTCCACTGTGCTAACACACAGCTCCACCCATCATCTCCACCCTGCACCCCCCTCCACTGTGCTAACACACAGCTCCACCCATCATCTCCACCCTGCTCCCCCTCCACTGTGCTAACACACAGCTCCACCCATCATCTCCACCCTGCACCCCCCTCCACTGTGCTAACACACAGCTCCACCCATCATCTCCACCCTGCAACCCCCTCCACTGTGCTAACACACAGCTCCACCCATCATCTCCACCCTGCTCCCCCCTCCACTGTGCTAACACACAGCTCCACCCATCATCTACACCCTACACCCCCCTCCACTGTGCTAACACACAGCTCCACCCATCATCTCCACCCTGCTCCCCCCTCCACTGTGCTAACACACAGCTCCACCCATCATCTCCACCCTGCTCCCCCCCTCCACTGTGCTAACACACAGCTCCACCCATCATCTCCACCCTACACCCCCCTCCAATGTGCTAACACACAGCTCCACCCACCATCTCCACCCTGCTCCCCCCTCCACTGTGCTAACACACAGCTCCACCCATCATCTCCACCCTGCTCCCCCCCTCCACTGTGCTAACACACAGCTCCACCCATCATCTACACCCTGCTCCCGCCTCCACTGTGCTAACACACAGCTCCACCCATCATCTCCACCCTGCTCCCCCCCTCCACTGTGCTAACACACAGCTCCACCCATCATCTACACCCTGCTCCTCCCTCCACTGTGCTAACACACAGCTCCACCCATCATCTCCACCCTACTCCCCCCTCCACTGTGCTAACACACAGCTCCACCCATCATCTCCACCCTGCTCCCCCCCTCCACTGTGCTAACACACAGCTCCACCCATCATCTCCACCCTGCTCCCCCCCTCCACTGTGCTAACACACAGCTCCACCCATCATCTCCACCCTGCTCCTCCCTCCACTGTGCTAACACACAGCTCCACCCATCATCTCCACCCTGCACCCCCTCCACTGTGCTAACACACAGCTCCACCCATCATCTCCACCCTGCTCCCCCTCCACTGTGCTAACACACAGCTCCACCCATCATCTCCATCCTGCTCCCCCCCTCCACTGTGCTAACACACAGCTCCACCCATCATCTCCACCCTGCTCCCCCCCTCCACTGTGCTAACACACAGCTCCACCCAACATCTCCATCCTGCTCCTCCCTCCACTGTGCTAACACACAGCTCCACCCATCATCTCCACCCTGCACCCCCTCCACTGTGCTAACACATAGCTCCACCCATCATCTCCACCCTACACCCCCCTCCACTGTGCTAACACACAGCTCCACCCATCATCTCCACCCTACACCCCCCTCCACTGTGCTAACACACAGCTCCACCCATCATCTCCACCCTGCTCCCCCTCCACTGTGCTAACACACAGCTCCACCCATCATCTCCACCCTGCTCCCCCCTCCACTGTGCTAACACACAGCTCCACCCATCATCTCCACCCTGCTCCCCCCTCCACTGTGCTAACACACAGCTCCACCCATCATCTCCACCCTGCTCCCCCCCTCCACTGTGCTAACACACAGCTCCACCCATCATCTCTACCCTGCTCCCCCCCTCCACTGTGCTAACACACAGCTCCACCCATCATCTCCACCCTACACCCCCCTCCACTGTGCTAACACACAGCTCCACCCATCATCTCCACCCTACACCCCCCTCCACTGTGCTAACACACAGCTCCACCCATCATCTCCACCCTGCTCCCCCTCCACTGTGCTAACACACAGCTCCACCCATCATCTCCACCCTGCTCCCCCCTCCACTGTGCTAACACACAGCTCCACCCATCATCTCCACCCTGCTCCCCCCTCCACTGTGCTAACACACAGCTCCACCCATCATCTCCACCCTGCTCCCCCCCTCCACTGTGCTAACACACAGCTCCACCCATCATCTCCACCCTGCTCCCCCCCTCCACTGTGCTAACACACAGCTCCACCCATCATCTCTACCCTGCTCCCCCCCTCCACTGTGCTAACACACAGCTCCACCCAACATCTCCATCCTGCTCCTCCCTCCACTGTGCTAACACACAGCTCCACCCATCATCTCCACCCTGCACCCCCTCCACTGTGCTAACACACAGCTCCACCCATCATCTCCACCCTGTTCCCCCCTCCACTGTGCTAACACACAGCTCCACCCATCATCTCCACCCTGCACCCCCTCCACTGTGCTAACACACAGCTCCACCCAACATCTCCACCCTGCTCCCCCCTCCACTGTGCTAACACACAACCCATCAATTTTCTCCACCCTGCTCCCCCCTCCACTGTGCTAACACACAGCTCCACCCATCATCTCCACCCTGCTCCCCCCCTCCACTGTGCTAACACACAGCTCCACCCACCATCTCCACCCTGCTCCCCCCTCCACTGTGCTAACACACAGCTCCACCCATCATCTCCACCCTGCTCCCCCCCTCCACTGTGCTAACACACAGCTCCACCCACCATCTCCACCCTGCTCCCCCCTCCACTGTGCTAACACACAGCTCCACCCATCATCTCCATCCTGCTCCCCCCTCCACTGTGCTAACACACAGCTCCACCCACCATCTCCACCCTGCTCCCCCCTCCACTGTGCTAACACACAGCTCCACCCATCATCTCCACCCTGCTCCCCCCCTCCACTGTGCTAACACACAGCTCCACCCATCATCTACACCCTGCTCCTCCCTCCACTGTGCTAACACACAGCTCCACCCATCATCTCCACATTGCTCCCCCCCTCCACTGTGCTAACACACAGCTCCACCCATCATCTCCACCCTGCTCCTCCCTCCACTGTGCTAACACACAGCTCCACCCATCATCTCCACCCTACACCCCCCTCCACTGTGCTAACACACAGCTCCACCCATCATCTCCACCCTGCTCCCAACTGTGCTAACACACAGCTCCACCCATCATCTCCACCCTACATCCCCCTCCACTGTGCTAACACACAGCTCCACCCATCATCTCCACCCTACACCCCCCTCCACTGTGCTAACACACAGCTCCACCCATCATCTCCACCCTGCTCCTCCCTCCACTGTGCTAACACACAGCTCCACCCATCATCTCCACCCTGCTCCCCCCCTCCACTGTGCTAACACACAGCTCCACCCATCATCTCCACCCTGCTCCCCCCTCCACTGTGCTAACACACAACCCATCAATTTTCTCCACCCTGCTCCCCTTATTCTGGTCTAGCACACATCGCCACCTTGCTTTCCCATTTTTCCTTCCATGTAGTGTACAGAAAAATTCTTCTATCTTCACAAACTATCTTACAATGTACCATTTTCTGCCTCTTCCCAGGTGGATACCAGCAACTGGGAGCCGGACAGAACGCCTGGACATATGGTACCATAACAGTATATAAATATAAATCAATACTGCCACAGTATATAAACCTCCATACCACCCACCAATATACAGTATATATATCTATTCCACCTCCATATGTCACATGGCAACGCATGTTGTAACATTATCACGGGGGACCCCTGACCTCCATTATTTGGGGGGTCCACATAGTTCTGGTTATGCAATGTATATTTTGTGTCATTCAGAGGAGACCAAAATTAAATAAAATATTACAAATGGTCATCTTGAACCTTTGTGACCAACATCGTAGCCATCGTAGCCACGCGTGGTCTTCCATATTGATCCAGTCACTGAGATCCTCCTAATATCTTCATACACCAACCTCCATATATACTGAACATCCCAGATACAATGTATCCATGTCCCTCATAAGAGGGTAAGAGGGAGCGGAGGAGAGGAACTGACCGTATATTCTTTCTTTGTATTCCAGGCCCCGAGGAATCTGCGTACGTACAGAACGGATATTATGGAAACGGCTATAGAGGTGAGAATGGTGGAAGAAGTCCTTCTGGTTGGCTCATGAGATGCCACGTCACCCGTAGTCTTTTCATGACTTTATAATATCTGCCGACATTGAGGACACAACAGGCCCCACCCTAATATGACTAGACACATCCCACTTTGCCCCTTTTAGTGGGTAAACCCCCACCCTCTGGTCCCCAGCACCTATTTAGGTCCTGATGGCAATCCGGGATCCTCTCCGCCATGCCTGGTTCATGTAGGATAATTGAATGATTCCCAACACTGCACAGAGAGATCTGAAATATGTCAGGAACTCCCAACTGCCCCCTATTTAGCAAGTCACTAAAGTGGGCAGGGCTCAGGAAAATGGGGTTCAGTTGGGGTCCAATGAACCCAAAAATATTGGTTGCATTATTGGTAGGGCCCAGAGGTCAGGAGTTTACATAGCAGGGGGCGGATCAGTGGGGATTGATCTGTGGGGGCGTTACACATTGGGTTAATGTAATATGTGTGTTTCTGCCCACAGGCTGTGCTGGGAAATGCTGAACTGACCAGTGACTGTGGTCCCAGCTCGGAACATCGCTAGGGAATGCCGGGGCCCTGTATATAAAAGATGTGGGAAAGTCACCAATAAAATACATGAAAAGTTCAGATGTCTCCTTTTTCTGTATAATGTGTGTGTGTGGCTGTTACAGAACCCATTGAAACTGTCTGTGTGTGCTGACCAACTGTGCCATCCAAACTCTGGGAGCCACGCTCATGAGGGAACTCCACTTGTAGATGTTATTGAAGTCACCTAAGTATCTGTGACATCTTCAGACTCACCCACAAGGGAACTCCCCATGTAGATGCTGCTGCAGTCACCTGAGTATCTGTGACACCTCTAGACCTGCCTATGAGGGAACTTCCCTTATAGATGTTATAGTAGTCACCGGAGTATCTGTGACACCTCCATACCTGCTTATGAGGGGACTCCCCTTATAGATGTTATAGTAGTCACCTGAGTATCTGTGACACCTCCAGACCTGCCTATGAGGGAACTCCCCTTATAGATGTTATAGTAGTCACCTGAGTATCTGTGACACCTCCATACCTGCTTATGAGGGGACTCCCCTTATAGATGTTATAGTAGTCACCTGAGTATCTGTGACACCTCCAGACCTGCCTATGAGGGAACTCTCCATACAGATGTTATAGTAGTCACCTGAGTATCTGTGACACCTCCAGACCTGCTTATGAGGGAACTCCCCTTATAGATGTTATAGTAGTCACCTGAGTATCTGTGACACCTCTAGACCTGCCTATGAGGGAACTTCCCTTATAGATGTTATAGTAGTCACCTGAGTATATGTGACACCTCTAGACCTGCCTATGAGGGAACTCCCCTTAGATGTTATTGTAGTAACCTGAGTATCTGTGACACCTCCAGACCTGCCTATGAGGGAACTCCCCATATAGATGTTATAGTAGTCACCTGAGTATCTGTGACACCTTTAGACCTGCCTATGAGGGAACTCTCCATACAGATGTTATAGTAGTCACCTGAATATCTGTGACACCTCCAGACCTGCTTATGAGGGAACTCCCCTTATAGATGTTATAGTAGTCACCTGAGTATCTGTGACACCTCTAGACCTGCCTATGAGGGAACTCCCCTTAGATGTTATTGTAGTCACCTGAGTATCTGTGACACCTCTAGACCTGCCTATGAGGGAACTCCCCTTATAGATGTTATAGTAGTCACCTGAGTATCTGTGACACCTCCAGACCTGCCTATGAGGGAACTCCCCTTATAGATGTTATAGTAGTCACCTGAGTATCTGTGACACCTCCAGACCTGCCTATGAGGGAACTCCCCTTGTAGCTGTTATAGTAGTCTCCTGGGTATCTGTGACACCTTTAGACCTGCCTATGAGGGAACTCTCCATACAGATGTTATAGTAGTCACCTGAGTATCTGTGACACCTCCAGACCTGCCTATGAGGGAACTCCCCTTATAGATGTTATAGTAGTCACCTGAGTATCTGTGACACCTCTAGACCTGCCTATGAGGGAACTCCCCTTAGATGTTATTGTAGTCACCTGAGTATCTGTGACACCTCTAGACCTGCCTATGAGGGAACTTCCCTTATAGATGTTATAGTAGTCACCTGAGTATCTGTGACACCTTTAGACCTGCCTATGAGGGAACTACCTATATAGATGTTATAGTAGTCACCTGAGTTTCTTTAACACTTCCAGACTTGCCTATGAGGGAACTCCTCTTATAGATGCTGCTGTAGTCACCTGAGTATCTGTGACACCTCCAGACCTGCTTATGAGTAAACTCCTGTTGTAGATGTTATAGTAGTCACCTGAGTATCTATGACACCTTTAGACCTGCCTATAAGGAAACTGCCCATATAGATGTTATAGTAGTCACCTGAGTATCTGTGACACCTCCAGACCTACTTATGAGGAAACTCCTGTTGTAGATGTTATAGTAGTCACCTGAGTATCTATGACACCTTTAGACCTGCCTATGAGGAAACTGCCCATATAGATGTTATAGTAGTCACCTGAGTATTTATGACACCTTTAGACCTGCCTATGAGGAAACTCCCCATATAGATGTTATAGTAGTCACCTGAGTATTTATGACACCTTTAGACCTGCCTATGAGGAAACTCCCCATATAGATGTTATAGTAGTCACCTGAGTATCTGTGATACCTCTAGACCTGCCTATGAGGGAACTCCCCTTGTAGATGTTGCTGTAGTCACCAGAATATCCGTGATGCCTGCAGACGTGCTGATGAGGGAACTCCCCTTGTAGATGTTATCGTAGTCACCTGAGTATCCGAGACACCTCAAGTCTAGACCTGCTACTGATGGAACTCCCCATTTACAGTAGATTTTATTATAGTCACCTGAGTATCTGTGACACCTCCAGATCCACTCACGAATGAATTTCCCTTGTAGATGTTACTGTAGTCACTTAAGTTTCTTTAACACTTCCAGACCTGCCTATGAGGGAACTCCTCTTATAGATGCTTCTGTAGTCACCTGAGTATCCATGACACCTCCAGACCCGCCCATGAGGGAACTCCCCATATAGATGTTATAGTAGTCACCTGAGTATCTGTGACACCTTTAGACCTGCCTATGAGGGAACTCCCCATATAGATGTTATAGTAGTCACCTGAGTATCTGTGACACCTCTAGACCTGCCTATGAGGGAACTCCTCTTGTAGATGTTATTGTAGTCACCTGAGTATCTGTGACACCTCCAGACCTGCCTATGAGGGAACTCCTCTTGTAGATGTTATTGTAGTAGTCACCTGAGTATCTGTGACACCTCCAGAGCTGCCTATGAGGGAACTCCCCATATAGATGTTATTGTAGTCACCTGAGTATTTGTGACCCCTCCAGACCTGTCTATGAGGGAACTCCCCTTGTAGCTGTTATTGTAGTCACCTGAGTATCTGTGACAGCTACAGACCTGTCTATGAGGGAACTCCTCATGTAGATGTTACTGTAGTCACCTGGGTATCCCTGACACCTCCAGACCTGCTGATGAGGGAACTCCCCTTGTAGCTGTTATTGTAGTCACCTGAATATCTGTGACACCTCCAGACCTGCTGATGAGGGAACTCCCCTTGTAGCTGTTATTGTAGTCACCTGAATATCTGTGACACCTCCAGACCTGCTGATGAGGGAACTCCCCTTGTAGCTGTTATTGTAGTGACCTGAGTATACGTAACACCTCCCGGGCTGCCTATGAAGGAACTGTGGCAGACTCACCCGGGACAGAGGCTTTTGGAGGGGACTGAATGCTATCCTCTTGCCTACCGACTATGGGCCCTGGTATTTGATGGATTTGTAATGCAAAAGGTCATTATTAAGGAGACCATGATGGTCTCTGCCAGCTTGGGAATCAGGGGACAGATGTATGTGAAAGGAATGCTGATTAATGAGCTCTGTAAAGCCCGGGTCTTTCACCCAATAGTTTAATGTGCTCATTAACACACCTTTATCTGCTAGCAAACTATTAGGGGATGTGTTTCTACTTATGTCTGCTGGTATTTCCTGATAGTCCCAGGCAAAGGGAGGCCAGCCCTGGAGCTGAGCAGAGTCTAGCAGCTGTCTGTAGGCGATCTCCAGCTCCCATTCCTGAATGGCCAGAAACTCTAAATCTTCCAGTGCCCAGTGCACTTCCGAGATGTTCAGTAACTCTGCTCTGAAATCTATGATTTCATCCAACCGCCACTTCAAATCGCTCCCAAAGTTAGGGCCCCCTGTCAGCTTCACATACAACAGTCCCAGGCCGTCGTAACCAAAGCCTTCTGTTGGGCTGTCATCTGCTATCTAAGGGCATGCTTGAGATACATGCCACCAGAGGGCTCTGTAGCTCTCATCCAGCTTTATCTCTGTCCAGACCATCTGGCTTAATTCAGCTGTCTGCTCCTTGTTTCTCCCAAAAACAGCACCCGCAATCCGTACTGCGACCAGTACCTTTCCTGGATGGAGGGGAGAACTTTTCCCTGGTGTCGCTGCTCACAGGCTAGTGTTTCTTCCAGAGTTCGCAATGGATAGAATCATACCGTCCCAGCAGGACCTGCTCTGATACTGGTCCTCTGTGCTGTATCTGCATCTCTCGCAACCTCCTTCTGAATTCCTCTTCCATGGTGGCTGGTATCTGTACCTCTCCTCTCCTGGTATCCGGACCTTGGATCCAGGTGATGGTTTGGATGTCCCAGACTGCAGGAAGCGTCCCACTGCTTGCCACCAATGTAAAGAAATGTCCCACACTCTGTTTGACTGCTTTCGTCATATACAGCTTCCTCCCAGCCTGAATATAGATATCAGATATTCCAACTGCTAACAACAACAAACAAGACAATACTCATTTGGTTGCTGAACATGGACTGAACTGATTTATTTGAAATGACACAAATATATACAGCAGGCTGACAATACAAACTGTAACCAGAAACCTAATTAACATGAGCTAATTATCTAATCATTTACCCAGGCTAGGTGACTCGGAGATATGACCTTTCAGGGTAGACGTGGTGTCTCTACGCTCCCAACTTACAATACACATAAGTAGAAACACATCCCCCAATAGTTTGCTAGGGGACAAAGGTGTGTTAATGAGCACAATAAACTATTGGGTGAAAGACCTGGACTTTCCAGATCTCATTCAGCATTCCTTTCACATACATCTGTCCCCTGAGTTCCAAGATGGCAGAGACCATCATGGCCTCCTTAATAATGTCCTTTTGTAATAAAAAAAACAGAATATCTTCCTAAATGCTTGTAGCTCCCTCAAATGCCAGGGCCCATAGTTGGTAGGCAAGTGGCTAGCATTTAGTCCCCTCCAAAAGCCTTTGTCCCGGGTGAGTCTGTCACAGGAACTCCCCTTGTAGATGTTATTGAGTCAAGTGAGTATCCATGACACCTCCAGACCTGCTTATGAGGGAACTCCCCTTGTAGATTTTATTGTAGTCACCCAAGTATCCGTGACACCTTCAGACCTGCCTGTGAGGGAACTCCTCATGTAGATGTTATTGTAGTCACCTGAGTATCCGTGACACCTCCAGACTTGCTGATTAGGGAAGTCCCCTTGTAGATGTTATTGTAGTCACCTGAGTATCCGTGACACCTTCAGACCTGCCTATGAGGGAACTCCACATGTAGATGTTATTGTAGTCACCTGAGTATCCGTGACACCTCCAGGCCTGCCTATGAGGGAACTCCTCTTGTAGATGTTACTGTAGTCACCTGAGAATCCCTGACACCTCCAGACCTGCTGATGAGGCAACTCCCCTTGTAGATGTTATCGTAGCCACCTGAGTATCCGTGACACCTCCAGTCCAGACCTGCTTCTGATGGAACTCCTCATTTACAGTAGATTTTATTATAGTCACCTGCGTATCTGTGACACCTCCAGATCCACTCACGAGTGAATTTCCCTTGTAGATGTCGCTGTAGTCACTTAAGTTTCTTTAACACTTCCAGACCTGGCTATGAGGGAACTCCTCTTATAGATGCTGCTGTGGTCACCTGAGTATCGAAGACACCTCCAGACCCGCCCATGAGGGAACTCCCCTTGTAGATGTTATTGCAGTCATCTGAGTATCTCTGACACCTCCAGACCTGCCCATGAGGGAACTCCCCTTGTAGATGTTATTGTAGTCATCTGAGTAACTGTGACACCTCCAGACCCGCCCACAAGGACGATCCATAACTCAGCACAGGGTAATGTTTCGTTTATGTGATATCAGCATCCCAAGTGTCTCATGATTACTATTCAGCTTTTAAACCCCCCCAAGGATTGAAGGGGATTGTGGAAAAGCCTTGCAGAGATGATAATTTGTAGTATGGTGAGGTTATTTACCTCAGACACGCTGACCTGGCATGATAGGGTGCAATCTGGGGACATTTATCGTGTATTGATGACAATCATCACATTGTATCCTCCACCACTGCCATTAAGAGAGTTGTGATCCTGAGGGGAAGACATTCTCCAGCACACACCTGTCTTCCTGACTCTGATCCCATTTCCTCATGAACAGCAGCCTTTCCCAGCCTGAAATGGTTGACTACCGAGAACAATGTACAGGGATCCGGAGAGGAAACACAACAAGAGCCATTTATAAACGGTACACAGGCCGAACACTCAGCACATCCAGCACCTTGGGGAGATTATTGATCATTGATTTTTTATTTTTTGTTCACCTTTAAATAATTTCAAAACTCTGTAGCCAACGAAGGGCTGAAATTGCCCAAATTATATATGCCCCCAATGGAGATCTGAGTAGAATGAAGGACACTGACATGGAGATCTGAGTAGAATGAAGGACACTGACATGGAGGTCTGAGTAGAATGAAGGACACTGACATGGAGATCTGAGTAGAATGAAGGACACTGACATGAAGGTCTGAGTAGAATGAAGGGCACTGACATGAAGGTCTGTGTAGAATGAAGGACACTGACATGAAGGTCTGAGTGGAATGAAGGACACTGACATGAAGGTCTGAGTGGAATGAAGGACATTGACATGAAGGTCTGAGTAGAATGAAGGACACTGACATGGAGATCTGAGTAGAATGAAGGGCACTGACATGAAGGTCTGAGTAGAATGAAGGACACTGACATGGAGATCTGAGTAGAATGAAGGACACTGACATGAAGGTCTGAGTAGAATGAAGGACACTGACATGGAGATCTGAGTAGAATGAAGGGCACTGACATGAAGGTCTGAGTAGAATGAAGGACACTGACATGGAGGTCTGAGTACAATAAAGGACACTGACATGGAGATCTGAGTAGAATGAAGGACACTGACATGGAGATCTGAGTAGAATGAAGGGCACTGACATGAAGGTCTGAGTAGAATGAAGGACACTGACATGGAGGTCTGAGTAGAATGAAGGACACTGACATGGAGATCTGAGTAGAATGAAGGGCACTGACATGAAGGTCTGAGTATAATGAAGGACACTGACATGGAGGTCTGAGTACAATAAAGGACACTGACATGGAGATCTGAGTAGAATGAAGGACACTGACATGGAGATCTGAGTAGAATGAAGGACACTGACATGGAGGTCTGAGTACAATAAAGGACACTGACATGGAGATCTGAGTAGAAAGAAGGACACTGACATGGAGATCTGAGTAGAATGAAGGACACTGACATGGAGATCTGAGTAGAATGAAGGACACTGACATGGAGGTCTGAGTACAATAAAGGACACTGACATGGAGATCTGAGTAGAAAGAAGGACACTGACGTGAAGGTCTGAGTAGAATGAAGGATACTGACATGGAGATCTGAGTAGAATGAAGGACACTGACATGAAGGTCTGAGTAGAATGAAGGACATTGACATGGAGATCTGAGTAGAATGAAGGACACTGACATGAAGGTCTGAGGAGATTGAAGGACACTGACATCGAGATCTGAGTAGAATGAAGGACACTGACATGGAGATCTGAGTAGAATGAAGGGCACTGACATCGAGATCTGAGTAGAATGAAGGGCACTGACATGAAGGTCTGAGTAGAATGAAGGACACTGACATGAAGGTCTGAGTAGAATGAAGGACACTGACATGAAGGTCTGAGTAGAATGAAGGACACTGACATCGAGATCTGAGTAGAATGAAGGGCACTGACATGAAGGTCTGAGTAGAATGAAGGACACTGACATCGAGATCTGAGTAGAATGAAGGACACTGACATGAAGGTCTGAGTAGAATGAAGGACACTGACATGGAGATCTGAGTAGAATGAAGGACACTGACATGGAGGTCTGAGTACAATAAAGGACACTGACATGGAGATCTGAGTAGAATGAAGGACACTGACATGGAGATCTGAGTAGAATGAAGGACACTGACATGGAGGTCTGAGTAGAATGAAGGACACTGACATGGAGATCTGAGTAGAATGAAGGACACTGACATGAAGGTCTGAGTAGAATGAAGGACACTGACATGGAGGTCTGAGTAGAATGAAGGACACTGACATGGAGGTCTGAGTAGAATGAAGGACACTGACATGAAGATTTGAGTAGAATGAAGGACACTGACATGGAGGTCTGAGTAGAATGAAGGACACTGACATTGAGGTCTGAGTACAATAAAGGACACTGACATGGAGATCTGAGTAGAAAGAAGGATACTGACATGGAGATCTGAGTAGAATGAAGGACACTGACATGGAGGTCTGAGTAGAATGAAGAACTGACATACAGATCTGAGTAGAATGAAGGACACTGACATGGAGATCTGAGTAGAATGAAGGGCACTGACATGGAGATCTGAGTAGAATGAAGGACACTGACATGGAGATCTGAGTAGAATGAAGGACACTGACATGGAGATCTGAGTAGAATGAAGGGCACTGACATGGAGGTCTGAGTAGAATGAAGGACACTGACATGGAGATCTGAGTAGAATGAAGGACACTGACATGGAGATCTGAGTAGAATGAAGGGCACTGACATGGAGGTCTGAGTAGAATGAAGGACACTGACATGGAGATCTGAGTAGAATGAAGGACACTGACATGGAGATCTGAGTAGAATGAAGGACACTGACGTGAAGGTCTGAGTAGAATGAAGGACACTGACATGGAGATCTGAGTAGAATGAAGGACACTGACGTGAAGGTCTGAGTAGAATGAAGGACACTGACATGGAGATCTGAGTAGAATGAAGGACACTGACGTGAAGGTCTGAGTAGAATGAAGGACACTGACATGGAGATCTGAGTAGAATGAAGGACACTGACATGAAGGTCTGAGTGGAATGAAGGACATTGACATGAAGGTCTGAGTAGAATGAAGGACACTGACATGGAGATCTGAGTAGAATGAAGGACACTGACATGAAGGTCTGAGTGGAATGAAGGACACTGACATGAAGGTCTGAGTAAAATGAAGGACACTGACATACAGATCTGACTAGAATGAAGGACACTGACATACAGATCTGAGTAGAATGAAGGACACTGACATGGAGGTCTGTGCTATTCGTCCATGTTGAAGTTCCTTGTGCAGTAACACGTGCAGCATGCTCTGTGTGTCAGAGATAAACTTAGCCAAGAATTTGGCCGAGGCCCAGGTGTGGAGGACATTGGATCCGTACACCCCTCTCCCTCCCTGCTAACATGTTACTCAGCAATCAGTGACCTTCCCAAAACACCCAGACACTGACTGCATCCCCAACACAGCTGAGAATGGTGATCCCCGGGGCTCCGATATTCCGGAGGGCCATGGCCACTGCAGCCCATGGACATGGATCCGGAGGAGGTGAGGAACCAGCTTCACTGCAACCTCTAATACTACTACTACCCTCCAACACTACTCTACTATTACTACTGTCCACACTACTCCGCTCACTACACCTTCCTCTACTACTATTACTTCTTTACCACTACCCCTATTACTATTCCCTTCACTACTACTCTTACTACCCCCCCATTACTACTCCCATCACTACTACTCTTACTACCCCCATTACTACTCCCTTCACTACTTCTCTTACTACCCCCATTACTACTCCCATCACTACTACTCTTACTACCCCCATTACTACTCCCATCACTACTACTCTTACTTATATATAACACACTGTGCAGAACTGATATATATGGAAACAATACTAATATAAATATATGACTCCAGTAAACACTATAAATAACGTAAATGTCTAAAGCATAACAACATATAAACACTATAAATAAAGTGCTGGTGCTCCTTGGCCTTCAATTAGTCCTTGATGAGTATTTAAACTAAACAGCAAAAGTCCATATTAACACCAACCATGTGATAATTGTGTCTTCATGCGTTGTGCACACACAGCCCCCACCGGGTGTGCCCTCACCTTAGGGGCTTAAATAATAAGCCTGTGATTGATAGCAATAGCCTGCAGAGATCCTCCTGTGCTTCCTTTATCCTATGCAGGTTTATGGGACACTTGTATGGAGCACAGGCCACCTGCTCCTTCCCATAATAACCCAGCTCAGAGGTCACTATTTTCTCCTGGTTTGTTCAGAGACTCTCCTCATATACATCACATGCGGGAATGATAGAGGTATGAAATAGCGTTTAAAAAAATGTAATTGCAAACAGAACTCCACATACATACAACTCCCATTTCACATAAATAAAAACCGCCTTTTAAAGTGCTATAGTGCTGAGGGGTGGTAGAGTCACCTGTGGTCCGGTTCTGCATCCCCAGTTTATACGGCGTTTCCCCCATGTCCTATGCCAGCTCTGCAACACTTCCTGGTACCTCTCTTGTCAGACGATCAAGCTCCTCCTACCGGTTTCGTCACAGTCTCGTGACTTCCTCTGGGAGCAGGGCCGCCTTCAAGGGGGGGGTGTTACAGCCGATACCCATGTACCTGGACCGAGCATCTGGAGGGGCTTCACACGTGTGTCATATAGGTGTCCGCTGATGTCACCATGTTCAAAGGACAGCAATATGGGCAGCATCACAGTGACTGTTATTAGTCCAGGTTCACTAAACTAGCCAATGCTCTGAAAAGATGTGGATTGTTTTTCAGGCCCCTTTCACATGATCGGTCCGATCGGGTTCTCCTTTACTTTTTTGAGGCAAACCTGTTCGGACCGCCCATTGTTCTCTATTATTTGACAGATTTCAATAGAAATTTGTCAGTTTCCCCCCCTTTCCCCCCCACCTACCTCCAATCTGATCTGGCAAAAAGAAGAGATGGAAGACCTCCATTCCCCTCCATCTGGTTGGATCGGAGGACAGTTGAGTGTAGACGGACAGCATGAGTGGACACAGACCTGTCATTTACCCGCTCAGCTCAGCAAGGGATCCACGGACAGGCCCCCGGATCGCCCCCCGTAAGGATGCCCCCCCGAAGATTGCAGCTAGAGTGCAGATAAGGCCGGCCATGGAAGGTTTGAATCTCGGTCTGAGACTGGCCGAGATTCAAACTATGTATGGGCAGGCTGAATGTACCCAAGTTAATCGATCGACTTGAGTACAACCAGCCTGTCAGATTTTTCATACAATTATCACTGGCAGCTCTTGTAGCCACTAGCAATAATCACTGTTTTCTCCAGGCGGTGGCGGTCGTGGTCATTGCAGCAGATTTCCCCTCACTTCCTGTCTTAGTGTCACCAGAACAGGAAGTGAGGGAATCTCCCTGTGGGGATATGGCCAGCCATTGTTTCTATATATATATAAAAAATATAATATGGACATTATAAGGCAACAATTGCAAGCTATTTCCCCACAGGGAGATCCCCCCCCACTTCCTGTTCTGGTGACACTAAGACAGGAAGTGAGGGGAAATCTCCTGCAATGACATAACCCTGTAAGATGTTCTAGTTATGTATAAAAAGTATATATAAAGCAAGCAATTTTTTTCCCATGTTGGCTAAATGATGGAAGAGTTAAAACCATATTCTTTTTTTTACCATCTGTGTCCCATTGTAAGGTCCCATAGACACAACAGGTAGTGAGAGAGTAATGCCCTTGGAGACAGTTGCCACCAGAACCGGAGTCCCAGGATGGAGGAGATGGGATTGGAGGAGGAGGACATGGGATAGAGGACATGGGATGGAGGAGATGGGACTGAAGGTGGAGAAGGAGATGGGATGGAGGAGATGGGTCTGGAGGAGAATAAGGACATGGGATGGAGGAGATGGGACTGGAGGAGGAGGACATGGGATAGAGGACATGGGATAGAGGAGATGGGACTGGAGAAGGAGATAGAATGGAGGAGATGGGTCTGGAGGAGAAGGATGATGTGGGATGGAGGAGATGGGACTGGAGGAGGAGGAGATGGGACTGGAGGAGAATAAGGACATGGGATGGAGGAGATGGGACTGGAGGAGGAGGACATGGGATGGAGGAGATGGGACTGGAGAAGGAGATGGGATGAAGGAGGAGATGGGACTGGCGGAGAATAAGCACATGAGATGGAGGGGATGGGACTGGAGGAGGAGGTATGATGGATGAGATGGGACTGGAGGAGGAGGAGAGGGGACTGGATGAGAATAAGGACATGGGATGGAGGAGATGGGACTGGAGGAGGAGGACATGGGATAGAGGACATGGGATGGAGGAGATGGGACTGGAGAATGAGATGGGATGGAGGAGGAGATGGGACTGGAGAAGAATAAGGACACGGGATGGAGGGGATGGGGCTGGAGGAGGATAAGGACATGGGATAGAGGAGATGGGACTGGAGGAGGAGGAGATGGGACTGAAGGAGAATAAGGACATGGGATGGAGGAGATGGGACTGGAGGAGGAGGAGATGGGACTGGAGGAGAATAAGAACATGGGATGGAGGAGATGGGACTGGAGAATGATAAGGACATGGGACTGGAGGAGAAGGAGATGGGACTGGAGGAGGAGAAGGAGATGGGATGGAGGAGATGGGACTGGAGAAGGAGATGGAATGGAGGAGATGGGCCTGGAGGAGGAGGACGATGTGGGATGAAGGAGATGGGACTGGAGGAGGAGGAGGAGGTGGGATGGAGGACATGGGACTGGAGGAGGAGGAGATGGGACTGGAGGAGAATAAAAACATGGGACTGGAGGAGGAGATGGGACTGGAGAAGGAGATGGGATGGAGAAGATGGGTCTGGAGGAGGAGGACGATGTGGGATGGAGGAGATGGGACTGGAGGAGGAGAAGATGGGACTGGAGGAGAATAAGGACATGGGATGGAGGAGATGGGACTGGAGGAGAATAAGGACATGGGATGGAGAAGATGGGACTGGAGGAGGAGGACATGGGATAGAGGACATGGGATGGGGGAGATGGGACTGGGGAAGGATAAGGACATGGGACTGGAGGAGAAGGAGATGGGACTGGAGGAGGAGAAGGAGATGGGATGGAGGAGATGAGACTGGAGAAGGAGATGGAATGGAGGAGATGGGTCTGGAGGAGGAGGACGATGTGGGATAGAGGAGATGGGACTGGAGGAGGAGGTGGGATGGAGGAGATGGGACTGGAGGAGGAGGAGATGGGACTGGAGGAGAATAAGGACATGTGATGGAGGAGATGGGACTGGAGGAAGAGGACATGGGATAGAGGACATGGGACTGGAGAAGGATAAGGACATGGGACTGGAGGAGAAGGAGATGGGACTGGAGGAGGAGAAGGAAAAGGGATGGAGGAGATGGGACTGGAGGAGGAGAAGGGAATGGAGAAGGAGATGGGATGGAGGAGATGGGTCTGAAGGAGGAGGATGATGTGGGATGGAGGAGATGGGACTGGAGGAGGAGGAGAAGATGGGACTGGAGGAGAATAAAGACATGGGATGGAGGAGATGGGACTGGAAGAGGATAAGGACATGGGATGGAGGAGATGGGACTGGAGGAGGAGGACATGGGATAGAGGACATTGGACTGGAGAAGGATAAGGACATGGGACTGGAGGAGAAGGAGATGGGACTGGAGGAGGAGAAGGAAAAGGGATGGAGGAGATGGGACTGGAGGAATAGAAGGATGTGGGATGGAGGAGATGGACGGAAGGAGGAGGATGTGGGATGAAGGAGATGGGACTGGAGGAGGATGTGGGATGGAGGAGATGGGACTGAAGGAGGAGGATGTGGGATGGAGGAGATGGGACTGGAAGAGGATAAGGACATGGGATGGAGGAGATGGGACTGGAGGAGGAGGACATGGGATAGAGGAGATGGGACTGGAAGAGGATAAGGACATGGGATGGAGGAGATGGGACTGGAGGAGGAGGACATGGGATAGAGGACATGGGATGGAGGAGATGGGACTGGAGAAGGATAAGGACATGGGATTGGAGGAGAAGGAGATGGGACTGGAGGAGAAGGAGATGGGATGGAGGAGATGGGACTGGAGAAGGAGATGGGATGGAGGAGATGGGTCTGAAGGAGGAGGATGATGTGGAATGGAGGAGATGGGACTGGAGGAGGAGGAGATGGGACTAGAGGAGAATAAGGACATGGGATGGAGGAGATGGGACTGGAGGAGGATAAGGGCATGGGACTGGAGGAAGATAAGGACACAGGACTGGAGGAGGAGAAGGAAATGGGATGGAGAAGATGGGACTGGAGGAGGAGAAGGATGTGGGATGGAGGAGATGGGACTGAAGGAGGAGGATGTGGGACTGGAGAAGGAGATGGGATGGAGGAGATGGGTCTGAAGGAGGAGGATGATGTGGGATGGAGAAGATGGGACTGGAGAAGGAGGAGATGGGACTGGAGGAGACTAAGGACATGGGATGGAGGAGATGGGACTGGAGGAAGATAAGGACATGGGACTGGAGGAAGATAAGGACACGGGACTGGAGGAGGAGAAGGAAATGGGATGGAGAAGATGGGACTGGAGGAGGAGAAGGATGTGGGATGGAGGAGATGGGACTGAAGGAGGAGGATGTGGGATGAAGGAGATGGGACTGGAGGAGGATGTGGGATGGAGGAGATGGGACTGAAGGAGGAGGATGTGGGATGGAGGAGATGGGACTGGAGGAGGACGAGGATGTGGGGAGGAGGAGGAGGATGTGGGATGGAGAAGATGGGACTGGAGGAGGAGGATGTGGGATGGAGGAGATGGGACTGGAGGAGAAGGAGGGTGTGGGATGGAGGAGATGGGACTGGAGGAGGAGGTATGATGGATGAGATGGGACTGGAGGAGGAGGAGAGGGGACTGGATGAGAATAAGAAGATGGGATGGAGGAGATGGGACTGGAGGAAGAGAAGGACATGGGATCGGGGAGATGAGACTGAAAGAGGAGGACATGGGATGGGAATCGGTAGGACTTCCAAACGGGCAGGCCCTGGGGAATGTTGATGATCAGGTCCGGGGATGGGCGCAGCCCAGGCCTAAAACTGTGTAAGGGGCCCCAAAATTTCTGATGGCGGCCCTGTCTGGGAGTCACGAGACTGTGACGAAACCAGTGGGAGGAGCTTGATTGTCTGACGAGAGAGGTACCAGGAAGTGTTGCAAAGCTGGCATAGGACAGGGGGAACGCCGTGTAAACCGGGGCTGCAGAACCGGACCACAGGTGACTCTACCACCCCTCAGCACTATAGCACTTTAAAAGGCGTTTTTGATTCATGTGAAATGTGAGTTGTATAGATGTGGAGTTATCAGGCTATTGTATACCTCAGTCATTTCCCGCATGTCATGTATATGAGGAGAGTCTCTGATAATTGAAAGTCACGGAGTGCAAGCTCTTTATCTATAGACATTTATGTTATATATATGTATATATATCGTGTTTACTGGAGTCATATTGTTATATTAGTATTGTTTCCATATATATCAGCTCTGCACAGTGTGTTGTATATAGAGATCACATTATGACCATCTGGTGAGTGCTGCCCGATGATCATAGTTCTCTCTTCTGTCTTTATTTTGGGTTCATTTAGGCTTAGTGTGGCAGCTCACAAGGTTTTTACCCATTGTTGTATTACTTTTACTACCCCCATTACTACCCCCTTCACTACTACTTTTACTACTCAATTTACTAAAACCCCTCCATTGCTACTACCCCCATTACTATTCCCTTTACTGCTACTATTATAATACTCTTACTACCCCTATTAATGATCAGTTCACTAAAATTCCTCCATTACTACTACCCCCATTACTACCCCCTTCACTACTACCCTTATTCTACACTTACTACCCCTATTACTACTCAATTCTTTAAAACCCCTCCATTACTACTACAACCCCCATTACTGCCCCCTCACTACTACCCTTATACTACTCTTACTACCCCTATTACAGCTCAATTCACTAAAGACCCTCCATTACTACTACTCCCTTCACTGCTACCCTAATACTTCTCGTACTACCCCGATTACTGCTCAGTTCACTAAAACCCCTCCATTACTACTACAACCTCCATTTCTCCCTTTACAGATTCTTCTATTGCTACTACCTTTATACTACTCCTCCTTCCCATATTAATACTCAATTCACAAAAAAACCCTCAACTACTACTACCATCTCCATTACTACTACCTTAACTACACCATCATTTATTACTACCCCTCCACTACTACTACCTTTATTACTACTCCCTTTGCTAAAACCCTTCCACTACTACTCACTAACTACACCTTCCTCTACTACTATCCCTCCACTACTACTACCCCATAACTATTTCCATAACTACCAAACCTTCTACTACTACCCTTATACTAGTCCTACTTCCCCTATTACAACTCAGTTCACTACAACCCTTCTACAACCACTACTACCTCCACTACAACTTGTTCTACTACCCTTATACTATTACTACTACCCCCATTTTCACTCCCTTTAGTACAACCTCTTCTACTATTTCCCTTTCACTCCTCTTACCCATATAATACTCATTTGCCATTTTTTCCCCCAGTACTACTAACTCCATTAGAACTCCCTACACTAGACCTTCATTTACTACTACCCCTTCACTACAACTAACTTTATTAGGGTTTATTCCCCATCACTACTACCCCCATTACAACTTCCTCTACTACTACTACCCTTCTAGTAATACTAAGTCCATTACTACTCTCTTAACTACAACTCCTCTGCTAATACTCACTGACTACAACTCCTTCTACTACTATACTTCCACTACTCCTACCCTCTATACCACTCTCTTCACTAAAACCTTCTCTACTACTACCCTTCTACTACTACGAATACCACTTAACTTTTCTCTTTACTACAACACCCCCACTTACTGCCTTCATTACAACTTCCTTCACTCCAACCTCTCCTCCACTACTACTAGCTCCATTATTTCTCCCATAATCACAACCCCTCCTTTACTACTACCCCCATTACTACTCCCTTCATGACACGTTCCTTTCCTACTACCTTTCTACAGCTACTACTGCCGTTAACACTCCCTATACTACACCTTCCTTTACAACCAACCCACCACCTCTACTACCATTACTTCCCATAATAACTCTCTACTATTACTCACTTCAATACAACTTCCTCTACTACTATCCTCCCCCTTACTATCCCCTGCTATAATTCCCTCTACTACTACCACCTCTAATAACACTAGTAACACTTTCTACGACTACTGGTTTTCCACTGCACTTTTCTGTATTACATTTCCCTCTAACACTATCCATCTACTACTACATTTTCTCCTTCTTTTACCCCTCCACTGCAAAAGCTCCTCCTACTAACCACAACTACAACTGCCTTCACTACCACATACTCCATTACTACTAATACTCCTTCCCACTACTACTCCACTACTATAACACCTCTCCTCTACTACTTCCCTCCTACCCCCCACTACTACTCCACTACTATACCATCTCTCTTCTACTACTACTTCCCTCCTACCAACCACTACTACTCCACTACTATAACATCTCTCCTCTACTACTACTTCCCTCCTACCCCCCACTACTATAACATCCCTCCTCTACTACTACTTCCCTCCTACCCCCAATACTACTCCACTACTATAACATCTCTCTTCTACTACTACTTACCTCCTACCCCCCACTACTAATCCACTACTATACATCTCTCCTCTACTACTACTTCCCTCCTACCCCCACTACTACTCCACTACTATACCATCTCTCTTCTACTACTACTTCCCTCCTACATCCCCCACACTACTACTCCATTACTATACCATCTCTCTTCTACAACTACTTACCTCCTACCCCCACTACTACTCCACTACTAATTCCCTCCTACCCCCACTACTACTCCACTACTATACCTTCTCTCTTCTACTACTACTTCCCTCCTACCCACCCACTACTACTCCACTACTATACAATCTCTCTTTTGCTACTACTTCCCTCCTACCCCCCTCTACTACTCCACTACTATACATTTCTCCTCTCCTGCTACTTCCCTCATACCCTCCACTATTACTCCTCTACTATACCATCTCTCTTCTACTACTACTTCCCTCCTACTCCCCACTACTACTCCACTACTATACATCTCTCCTCTCCTACTACTTCCCTCCTACCCCCCAGAACTATAACATCCCTCCTCTACTACGACTTCCCTCCTACCCCCACTACTACTCCAATACTATAACATCTCTCCTCTACTACTACTTCCCTCCTACCCCCACTACTACTCCACTACTATAACATCTCTCTTCTACTACTGCTTCCCTCCTACCCCCCACTACTACTCCATTACTATACCATCTCTCTTCTACAACTACTTACCTCCTACCCCCACTACTACTCCACTACTATACCATCTCTCCTCTACTACTACCTCCCTCCTACCCTCACTACTACTCCACTACTATACCATTTCTCTTCTACTACTACTTCCCTCCTAACCCCACTACTACTACACTACTATACCATCTCTCCTCTACTACTACTTCCCTCCTACCCCCCTCTACTACTCCACTGCTATACCATCTCTCCTCTACCACTACTTCCCTCCTACCCCTCACTACTACTCTACTACTATACCATTTCTCCTCTACCACTACTTCCCTCCTACCCCCACTTCTACTCCACTGCTATACCATCCCTCCTCTACTACTACTTCCCTCCTACCCTCCACTACTATACCATTTCTCTTCTACTACTACTTCCCTCCTAACCCCACTACTACTACACTACTATACCATCTCTCTTCTACTACTACTTCCCTCCTACCCCCCACTACTACTCCACTGCTATTCCATCTCTCCTCTACCACTACTTCCCTCCTACCCCCCGCTACTACTCCACTACTATACCATCTCTCCTCTACTACTACTCCCCTCCTACCCCCCACTACTAATCCACTACTATACATCTCTCCTCTACTACTACTTCCCTCCTACCCTCCACTACTACTCCACTGCTATTCCATCTCTCCTCTACCACTACTTCCCTCCTAACCCCCACTACTACTCCACTACTATACCATCTCTCTTCTACTACTACTTCCCTCCTACCCCCCACTACTACTTCACTACTATACCATCTCTCCTCTACTACTACTCCCCTCCTACCCCCCACTACTACTCCACTACTATACCATCTCTCCTCTACTACTACTTCCCTCCTACCCCCCACTACTACTCCACTACTATACCATCTCTCTTCTACTACTACTTCCCTCCTACCCCCCACTACAGACAGACTGACCCCCCAGATGCCCTCCTGTCCCCCACTAGTCCCGGTCACCAGGAGCTCTGACCCTTGTGGGGGGGAAATAACATCCCCCCAGATAATGACCCCCTTCTCTCCCCCTCAGCTCGTACCTGGAAGATCCTGACCTTCGTGGTGGCCCTTCCGGGTGTCGGGGTTTGTATGCTCAACGCCTGGCTGATGACTCAGAATCACCCCCATCACAATCCCGACTTCAAGGCCTACAGTCACCTGAGGATCCGCACCAAGGTGAGTCCCAACCACCAGGGGCCACACACATCCAATCTGTGTATTCACCGTCCAGAAACTGGGTGGGATTTCATGGTGTGTAACCTCTACATCCAATTACTGATCATCCAATCTCTACATCCAATCACTGATCATCCAATCTCTACATCCAATCATCGATCATCCAATCTCTACATCCAATCACCAATCATCCAATCTCTACATCCAATCACCAATCATCCAATCTCTACATCCAATCACCAGTCATCCAATCTCTACATCCAATCATCGATAATCCAATCTCTACATCCAATTACTGATCATCCAATCTCTACATCCAATCACTGATCATCCAATCTCAACATCCAATCACCAATCATCCAATCTCTACATCCAATTACTGATCATCCAATCTCTACATCCAATCACTGATCATCCAATCTCAACATCCAATCATCGATCATCCAATCTCTACATCCAATCACCGATCATCCAATCTCTACATCCAATCATCGATCATCCAATCTCTACATCCACTCACCGATCATCCAATCTCTACATCCAATCACCAATCATCCAATCTCTACATCCAATCATCGATCATCCAATCTCTACATCCAATCACCAATCATCCAATCTCTACATCCAATTACTGATCATCCAATCTCTACATCCAATCACTGATCATCCAATCTCTACATCCAATCACTGATCATCCAATCTCTACATCCAATCACCAATCATCCAATCTCTACATCCAATTACTGATCATCCAATCTCTACATCCAATCACTGATCATCCAATCTCTACATCCAATCACCGATCATCCAATCTCTACATCCAATCACCGATCATCCAATCTCTACATCCATTCACCAATCATCCAATCTCTACATCCAATTACTGATCATCCAATCTCTACATCCAATCATCGATCATCCAATCTCTACATCCAATCATCAATCATCCAATCTCTACATCCAATCACCGATCATCCAATCTCTACATCCAATCACCGATCATCCAATCTCTACATCCAATCACCAATCATCCAATCTCTACATCCAATCACCGATCATCCAATCTCTACATCCAATCACCGATCATCCAATCTCAACATCCAATCACTGATCATCCAATCTCTACATCCAATCACCGATCATCCAATCTCTACATCCAATTACTGATCATCCAATCTCAACATCCAATCACTGATCATCCAATCTCTACATCCAATCACCGATCATCCAATCTCTACATCCAATTACTGATCATCCAATCTCAACATCCAATCACTGATCATCCAATCTCTACATCCAATCACTGATCATCCAATCTCTACATCCAATCACCGATCATCCAATCTCTACATCCACTCACCGATCATCCAATCTCTACATCCAATCACCGATCATCCAATCTCTACATCCACTCACCGATCATCCAATCTCTACATCCAATCACCAATCATCCAATCTCAACATCCAATCACTGATCATCCAATCTCTACATCCAATCACTGATCATCCAATCTCTACATCCAATCACCGATCATCCAATCTCTACATCCAATCACCGATCATCCAATCTCTACATCCAATCACCGATCATCCAATCTCTACTTCCAATTACTGATCATCCAATCTCAACATCCAATCACTGATCATCCAATCTCTACATCCAATCACTGATCATCCAATCTCTACATCCAATCACCGATCATCCAATCTCTACATCCAATTACTGATCATCCAATCTCTACATCCAATCACTGATCATCCAATCTCTACATCCAATCACCGATCATCCAATCTCTACATCCAATGGTTGATCATCCAATCTCTACATCCAATTACTGATCAATCTCTACATCCAATCACTGATCATCCAATCCCTACATCCAATCACCGATCATCCAATCTCTACATCCAATCACCGATCATCCAATCTCTACATCCAATCACCGATCATCCAATCTCTACATCCAATCACCAATCATCCAATCTCTACATCCAATCACCGATCATCCAATCTCTACATCCACTCACCAATCATCCAATCTCTACATCCAATCACCAATCATCCAATCTCTACATCCCATCACCGATCATCCAATCTCTACATCCAATCACCGATCATCCAATCTCTACATCCAATCACCAATCATCCAATCTCTACATCCAATCACCCATCATCCAATCTCTACATCCAATCACCGATCATCCAATCTCTACATCCAATCACCAATCATCCAATCTCTACATCCAATCACCGATCATCCAATCTCTACATCCAATCACCGATCATCCAATCTCTACATCCCATCACCGATCATCCAATCTCTACATCCAATCACCGATCATCCAGTCTCTACATCCAATCACCGATCATCCAATCTCTACATCCAATCACCGATCATCCAATCTCTACATCCAATCACCGATCATCCAAACTCTACATCCAATCACCGATCATCCAATCTCTACATCCAATCACCGATCATCCAATCTCTACATCCAATCACCAATCATCCAATCTCTACATCCAATCACCGATCATCCAGTCTCTACATCCAATCACCGATCATCCAATCTCTACATCCAATCACCAATCATCCAATCTCTACATCCAATCACCGATCATCCAATCTCTACATCCAATCACCGATCATCCAATCTCTACATCCAATCACCGATCATCCAATCTCTACATCCAATCACCAATCATCCAATCTCTACATCCAATCACCAATCATCCAATCTCTACATCCAATCACCAATCATCCAATCTCTACATCCAATCACCGATTATCCAATCACCGATCATCCAATCTCAACATCCACTCACCAATCATCCAATCTCTACATCCAATCACTGATCATCCAATCTCTACATCCAATCACCGATCATCCAATCTCTACATCCAATCACCAATCATCCAATCTCTACATCCAATCACCAATCATTCAATCTCTACATCCAATCACCGATCATCCAATCTCTACATCCAATCACCGATTATCCAATCACCGATCATCCAATCTCAACATCCACTCACCAATCATCCAATCTCTACATCCAATCACTGATCATCCAATCTCTACATCCAATCACCGATCATCCAATCTCTACATCCAATCACCGATCATCCAATCTCTACATCCAATCACCAATCATCCAATCTCTACATCCAATCACCAATCATCCAATCTCTACATCCAATCACCAATCATCCAATCTCTACATCCAATCACCGATCATCCAATCTCTACATCCAATCATCGATCATCCAATCTCTACATCCAATCACCGATCATCCAATCTCTACATCCAATCATCGATCATCCAATCTCTACATCCAATCATCGATCATCCAATCTCTACATCCAATCACTGATCATCCAATCTCTACATCCAATCACCAATCATCCAATCTCTACATCCAATCACTGATCATCCAATCTCTACATCCAATCACCGATCATCCAATCTCTACATCCAATCACCGATCATCCAATCTCTACATCCAATCATCGATCATCCAATCTCTACATCCAATCACCGATCATCCAATCTCTACATCCAATCATCGATCATCCAATCTCTACATCCAATCATCGATCATCCAATCTCTACATCCAATCACTGATCATCCAATCTCTACATCCAATCACCAATCATCCAATCTCTACATCCAATCACCCATCATCCAATCTCTACATCCAATCACAGATCATCCAATCTCTACATCCAATCACCGATCATCCAATCTCTACATCCAATCACCAATCATCCAATCTCTACATCCAATCACCGATTATCCAATCATCGATCATCCAATCTCTACATCCAATCATCGATCATCCAATTTCTACATCCAATCACCGATCATCCAATCTCTACATCCAATCACTGATCATCCAATCTCTACATCCAATCACCAATCATCCAATCTCAACATCCAATCACCGATCATCCAATCTCTACATCCAATCACCGATCATCCAATCTCTACATCCAATCACTGATCATCCAATCTCTACATCCAATCACTGATCATCCAATCTCTACATCCAATCACTGATCATCCAATCTCTACATCCAATGGTTGATCATCCAATCTCTACATCCAATCATCGATCATCCAATCTCTACATCCAATGGTTGATCATCCAATCTCTACATCCAATCACCGATCATCCAATCTCTACATCCAATCATCGATCATCCAATCTCTACATCCAATGGTTGATCATCCAATCTCTACATCCAATCACTGATCATCCAATCTCTACATCCAATGGTTGATCATCCAATCTCTACATCCAATCACTGATCATCCAATCTCTACATCAAATCACTGATCATCCAATCTCTACATCCATTCACTGATCATCCAATCTCTACATCCAATCACCGATCATCCAATCTCTACATCCAATGGTTGATCATCCAATGAACAATCATACAATCAGTCAGGAACCCCCACACAGGCAGACACCCCAGTCCGGTATAATGACCCCCATGTGACGGAGAACCCTCATTGTCTCTTGCAGCGCTTCCCCTGGGGTGACGGCAATCACTCTCTCTTCCACAATCCACACGCCAACCCACTTCCCTCCGGATACGAGGAGTCACACCACAAGCACTGATCCGGAACCTGCACAGGGGCCCCATGGAGGGGACCCCATACACGTATTGTATGAGCTGTAATAAAAGCAGAACTAAATTGTGTCGTGTCCTGTCTCTTCCAGCATCCGAGGGTTCTGGATAATGACCTGACCGGAGGATTCTGTGTAATGACCTGACCGGAGGATTCTGGGTAATGACCTGACTGGAGGGTTCTGACCGGAGGATTCTGGGTAATGACCTGACCGGAGGGTATTGAGTAATGACCTGACCGGAGGATTCTGGGTAATGACCTGACTGGAGGGTTCTGACCGGAGGATTCTGGGTAATGACCTGACTGGAGGGTTCTGACCGGAGGATTCTGGGTAATGACCTGACCGGGGGGTATTGAGTAATGACCTGACCGGAGGATTCTGGGTAATGACCTGACCGGAGGGTTCTGACCGGAGGATTCTGGGTAATGACCTGACCGGAGGGTTCTGACCGGAGGATTCTTGGTAATGACCTGACCGGAGGGTTCTGGGAAATGACCTGACCGGAGGGTTCTGGGAAATGACCTGACCGGAGGGTATTGAGTAATGACCTGACCGGAGGGTTCTGGGTAATGACCTGACCGGAGGGTATTGAGTAATGACCTGACCGGAGGGTTCTGGGTAATGACCTGACCGGAGGGTATTGAGTAATGACCTGACCGGAGGGTTCTGGGTGATGACCTGACCGGAGGGTTCTGACCGGAGGGTTCTGGGTAATGACCTGACCGGGGGGTATTGAGTAATGACCTGACCGGAGGGTTCTGGGAAATGACCTGACCGGAGGGTATTGAGTAATGACCTGACCAGAGGGTTCTGGGTAATGACCTGACCGGAGGGTATTGAGTAATGACCTGACCGGAGGGTTCTGGGTGATGACCTGACCGGAGGGTTCTGACCGGAGGATTCTGGGTAATGACCTGACCGGAGGGTTCTGACCGGAGGATTCTGGGTAATGACCTGACTGGGGGGTATTGAGTAATGACCTGACCGGAGGATTCTGGGTAATGACCTGACTGGAGGGTTCTGACCGGAGGATTCTGGGTAATGACCTGACTGGGGGGTATTGAGTAATGACCTGACCGGAGGATTCTGGGTAATGACCTGACCGGAGGATTCTGGGTAATGACCTGACCGGAGGGTTCTGGGTAATGACCTGACCGGAGGGTTCTGACCGGAGGATTCTTGGTAATGACCTGACCGGAGGGTTCTGGGTAATGACCTGACCGGAGGGTATTGAGTAATGACCTGACCGGAGGGTTCTGGGTAATGACCTGACCGGAGGGTGTTGAGTAATGACCTGACCGGAGGGTTCTGGGTAATGACCTGACCGGAGGGTTCTGGGTAATGACCTGACCGGGGGCATTGAGTAATGACCTGACCGGAGGGTTCTGGGTAATGACCTGACCGGAGGGTATTGAGTAATGACCTGACCGGAGGGTTCTGGGTAATGACATGACCGGAGGGTTCTGGGTAATGACCTGACCGGAGGGTATTGAGTAATGACCTGACCGGAGGGTTCTGGGTAATGACCTGACCGGAGGGTATTGAGTAATGACCTGACCGGAGGGTTCTGGGTAATGACCTGACCGGAGGGTTCTGGGTAATGACCTGACCGGGGGGTATTGAGTAATGACCTGACCGGACGGTTCTGGGTAATGACCTGACCGGAGGGTTCTGGGTAATGACCTGACCGGAGGGTATTGAGTAATGACCTGACCGGAGGGTTCTGGGTAATGACCTGACCGGAGGGTTCTGACCGGAGGATTCTGGGTAATGACCTGACCGGAGGGTTCTGGGTAATGACCTGACCGGGGGGTATTGAGTAATGACCTGATCGGAGGGTTCTGGGTAATGACCTGACCGGAGGGTTCTGGGTAATGACCTGACCGGAGGGTTCTGGATAATGACCTAACCGGAGGGTATTGAGTAATAACCTGACCGGAGGGTTCTGGGTAATAACCTGACCGGAGGGTTCTGACCAGAGGATTCTGGGTAATGACCTGACTGGAGGGTTCTGGGTAATGACCTGACCGGGGGGTATTGAGTAATGACCTGACCGGAGGGTTCTGGGTAATGACCTGACCGGAGGGTTCTGGGTAATGACATGACCGGAGGGTTCTGGGTAATGACCTGACGGTATTGAGTAATGACCTGACCGGAGGGTTCTGGGTAATGACCTGACCGGAGGGTTCTGGGTAATGACCTGACCGGGGGGTATTGAGTAATGACCTGACCAGAGGGTTCTGGGTAATGACCTGACCGGAGGGTATTGAGTAATGACCTGACCGGAGGGTTCTGGGTAATGACCTGACCGGGGGGTATTGAGTAATGTCCTGACCGGAGGGTTCCGGGTAATGACCTGACCGGAGGGTTCTGGGTAATGACCTGACCGGGGGTATTGAGTAATGACCTGACCGGAGGGTTCTGGGTAATGACCTGACCGGAGGGTTCTGGGTAATGACCTGACCGGAGGGTTCCGGGTAATGACCTGACTGGAGGGTTCTGGGTAATGACCTGACCGGAGGATTCTGGATAATGACCTGACCGGAGGGTATTGAGTAATAACCTGACAGGAGGGATCTGGGTAATGACCTGACCGGAGGGTTCTGACCGCAGGATTCTGGGTAATGACCTGACTGGAGGGTTCTGGGTAATGACCTGACCGGGGGGTATTGAGTATTGACCTGACCGGAGGGTTCTGGGTAATGACCTGACCGGAGGGTTCTGGGTAATGACCTGACCGGAGGGTTCTGGGTAATGACCTGACCGGAGGGTTCTGGATAATGACCTGACCGGGGGTATTGAGTAATGACCTAGCTGGAGGGTTCTGGGTAATGACCTAACCGGAGGGTTCTGCGTAATGACCTGACCAAAGGATTCTGGGTAATGACCTGACCGGAGGGTTCTGACCGGAGGATTCTGGGTAATGACCTGACCGGAGGGTTCTGTGTAATGACCTGACCGGAGGGTTCTGGGTAATGACCTGACCGGAGGGTTCTGACCGGAGGATTCTGGGTAATGACCTGACCGGAGGGTTCTGTGTAATGACCTGACCGGAGGGTTCTGGGTAATGACCTGACCGGAGGGTTCTGGGTAATGACCTGACCGGAGGGTATTGAGTAATGACCTGACCGGAGGGTTCTGGGTAATGACCTGACCGGAGGGTTCTGGGTAATGACCCGACCGGAGGGTATTGAGTAATGACCTGACCGGAGGGTTCTGGGTAATGACCTGACCGGAGGGTTCTGGGTAATGACCTGACCGGGGGGTATTGAGTAATGACCTGACCGGAGGGTTCTGGGTAATGACCTGACCGGAGGGTTCTGACCGGAGGATTCTGGGTAATGACCTGACCGGAGGGTTCTGGGTAATGACCTGACCGGGGGGTATTGAGTAATGACCTGACCGGAGGGTTCTGGGTAATGACCTGACCGGAGGGTTCTGGGTAATGACCTGACCGGAGGGTTCTGGGTAATGACCTGACCGGAGGGTATTGAGTAATGACCTGACCGGAGGGTTCTGGGTAATGACCTGACCGGAGGGTTCTGGGTAATGACCTGACCGGAGGGTTCTGGGGAATGACCTGACCGGGGGTATTGAGTAATGACCTGACCGGAGGGTTCTGGGTAATGACCTGACCGGAGGGTTCTGGGTAATGACCTGACAGGAGGGTTCTGGGTAATGACCTGACCGGGGGGTATTGAGTAATGACCTAGCTGGAGGGTTCTGGGTAATGACCTGACCAAAGGATTCTGGGTAATGACCTGACCGGAGGGTTCTAGGTAATGACCTGACCGGGGGGTATTGAGTAATGACCTAGCTGGAGGGTTCTGGGTAATGACCTGACCGGAGGGTTCTGCGTAATGACCTGACCGGAGGGTTCTGGGTAATGACCTGACCGGAGGGTATTGAATAATGACTTGACCGGAGGGTTCTGGGTAATGACCTGACCGGAGGGTTCTGGGTAATGACCTGACCGGAGGGTATTGAGTAATGACCTGACCGGAGGGTTCTGGGTAATGACCTGACCGGAGGGTTCTGGATAATGACCTGACCGGAGGGTACTGGGTAATGACCTGACCGGAGGGTTCTGACCGGAGGATTCTGGGTAATGACCTGACCGGAGGGTTCTGGGTAATGACCTGACCGGGGGGTATTGAGTAATGACCTGACCGGAGGGTTCTGGGTAATGACCTGACCGGAGGGTTCTGGGTAATGATCTGACCGGGGGGTATTGAGTAATGACCTAGCTGGAGGGTTCTGGGTAATGACCTAACCGGAGGGTTCTGCGTAATGACCTGACCAAAGGATTCTGGGTAATGACCTGACCGGAGGGTTCTGGGTAATGACCTGACCGGAGGGTTCTGGGTAATGACCTGACCGGAGGATATTGGGTAATGACCTAGCCGGAGGGTTCTGGGTAATGACCTGACCGGAGGGTTCTGGGTAATGACCTGACCGGAGGGTTCTGGGTAATGACCTGACCGGGGGGTATTGAGTAATGACCTAGCTGGACGGTTCTGGGTAATGACCTGACCGGAGGGTTCTGGGTAATGACCTGACCGGAGGATATTGGGGAATGACCTGACCGGAGGATATTGGGGAATGACCTAGCTGGAGGGTTCTGGGTAATAAACTGACCGGAGGGTTCTGTGTAAAGGCCTGACTTGAGGGCTCTGTGTAATGACCTGACCGGAGGGTTCTGGGTAATGACCTGACCGGAGGGTTCTGGGTAATAAACTGACCGGAGGGTTCTGGGTAATGACCTGACCGGAGGGTTCTGACCGGAGGATTCTGGGTAATGACCTGACCGGAGGGTTCTGACCGGAGGATTCTGGGTAATGACCTGACCGGAGGGTTCTGACCGGAGGATTCTTGGTAATGACCTGACCGGAGGGTTTTGGGTAATGACCTGACCGGAGGGTATTGAGTAATGACCTGACCGGAGGGTTCTGGGTAATGACCTGACCGGAGGGTGTTGAGTAATGACCTGACCGGAGGGTTCTGGGTAATGACCTGACCGGAGGGTTCTGGGTAATGACCTGACCGGGGGTATTGAGTAATGACCTGACCGGAGGGTTCTGGGTAATGACCTGACCGGAGGGTATTGAGTAATGACCTGACCGGAGGGTTCTGGGTAATGACATGACCGGAGGGTTCTGGGTAATGACCTGACCGGAGGGTATTGAGTAATGACCTGACCGGAGGGTTCTGGGTAATGACCTGACCGGAGGGTATTGAGTAATGACCTGACCGGAGGGTTCTGGGTAATGACCTGACCGGAGGGTTCTGGGTAATGACCTGACCGGGGGGTATTGAGTAATGACCTGACCGGACGGTTCTGGGTAATGACCTGACCGGAGGGTTCTGGGTAATGACCTGACCGGAGGGTATTGAGTAATGACCTGACCGGAGGGTTCTGGGTAATGACCTGACCGGAGGGTTCTGACCGGAGGATTCTGGGTAATGACCTGACCGGAGGGTTCTGGGTAATGACCTGACCGGGGGGTATTGAGTAATGACCTGATCGGAGGGTTCTGGGTAATGACCTGACCGGAGGGTTCTGGGTAATGACCTGACCGGAGGGTTCTGGATAATGACCTAACCGGAGGGTATTGAGTAATAACCTGACCGGAGGGTTCTGGGTAATAACCTGACCGGAGGGTTCTGACCGGAGGATTCTGGGTAATGACCTGACTGGAGGGTTCTGGGTAATGACCTGACCGGGGGGTATTGAGTAATGACCTGACCGGAGGGTTCTGGGTAATGACCTGACCGGAGGGTTCTGGGTAATGACATGACCGGAGGGTTCTGGGTAATGACCTGACGGTATTGAGTAATGACCTGACCGGAGGGTTCTGGGTAATGACCTGACCGGAGGGTTCTGGGTAATGACCTGACCGGGGGGTATTGAGTAATGACCTGACCAGAGGGTTCTGGGTAATGACCTGACCGGAGGGTATTGAGTAATGACCTGACCGGAGGGTTCTGGGTAATGACCTGACCGGGGGGTATTGAGTAATGTCCTGACCGGAGGGTTCCGGGTAATGACCTGACCGGAGGGTTCTGGGTAATGACCTGACCGGGGGTATTGAGTAATGACCTGACCGGAGGGTTCTGGGTAATGACCTGACCGGAGGGTTCTGGGTAATGACCTGACCGGAGGGTTCCGGGTAATGACCTGACTGGAGGGTTCTGGGTAATGACCTGACCGGAGGATTCTGGATAATGACCTGACCGGAGGGTATTGAGTAATAACCTGACAGGAGGGATCTGGGTAATGACCTGACCGGAGGGTTCTGACCGCAGGATTCTGGGTAATGACCTGACTGGAGGGTTCTGGGTAATGACCTGACCGGGGGGTATTGAGTATTGACCTGACCGGAGGGTTCTGGGTAATGACCTGACCGGAGGGTTCTGGGTAATGACCTGACCGGAGGGTTCTGGGTAATGACCTGACCGGAGGGTTCTGGATAATGACCTGACCGGGGGTATTGAGTAATGACCTAGCTGGAGGGTTCTGGGTAATGACCTAACCGGAGGGTTCTGCGTAATGACCTGACCAAAGGATTCTGGGTAATGACCTGACCGGAGGGTTCTGACCGGAGGATTCTGGGTAATGACCTGACCGGAGGGTTCTGTGTAATGACCTGACCGGAGGGTTCTGGGTAATGACCTGACCGGAGGGTTCTGACCGGAGGATTCTGGGTAATGACCTGACCGGAGGGTTCTGTGTAATGACCTGACCGGAGGGTTCTGGGTAATGACCTGACCGGAGGGTTCTGGGTAATGACCTGACCGGAGGGTATTGAGTAATGACCTGACCGGAGGGTTCTGGGTAATGACCTGACCGGAGGGTTCTGGGTAATGACCCGACCGGAGGGTATTGAGTAATGACCTGACCGGAGGGTTCTGGGTAATGACCTGACCGGAGGGTTCTGGGTAATGACCTGACCGGGGGGTATTGAGTAATGACCTGACCGGAGGGTTCTGGGTAATGACCTGACCGGAGGGTTCTGACCGGAGGATTCTGGGTAATGACCTGACCGGAGGGTTCTGGGTAATGACCTGACCGGGGGGTATTGAGTAATGACCTGACCGGAGGGTTCTGGGTAATGACCTGACCGGAGGGTTCTGGGTAATGACCTGACCGGAGGGTTCTGGGTAATGACCTGACCGGAGGGTATTGAGTAATGACCTGACCGGAGGGTTCTGGGTAATGACCTGACCGGAGGGTTCTGGGTAATGACCTGACCGGAGGGTTCTGGGGAATGACCTGACCGGGGGTATTGAGTAATGACCTGACCGGAGGGTTCTGGGTAATGACCTGACCGGAGGGTTCTGGGTAATGACCTGACAGGAGGGTTCTGGGTAATGACCTGACCGGGGGGTATTGAGTAATGACCTAGCTGGAGGGTTCTGGGTAATGACCTGACCAAAGGATTCTGGGTAATGACCTGACCGGAGGGTTCTAGGTAATGACCTGACCGGGGGGTATTGAGTAATGACCTAGCTGGAGGGTTCTGGGTAATGACCTGACCGGAGGGTTCTGCGTAATGACCTGACCGGAGGGTTCTGGGTAATGACCTGACCGGAGGGTATTGAATAATGACTTGACCGGAGGGTTCTGGGTAATGACCTGACCGGAGGGTTCTGGGTAATGACCTGACCGGAGGGTATTGAGTAATGACCTGACCGGAGGGTTCTGGGTAATGACCTGACCGGAGGGTTCTGGATAATGACCTGACCGGAGGGTATTGAGTAATAACCTGACCGGAGGGTACTGGGTAATGACCTGACCGGAGGGTTCTGACCGGAGGATTCTGGGTAATGACCTGACCGGAGGGTTCTGGGTAATGACCTGACCGGGGGGTATTGAGTAATGACCTGACCGGAGGGTTCTGGGTAATGACCTGACCGGAGGGTTCTGGGTAATGATCTGACCGGGGGGTATTGAGTAATGACCTAGCTGGAGGGTTCTGGGTAATGACCTAACCGGAGGGTTCTGCGTAATGACCTGACCAAAGGATTCTGGGTAATGACCTGACCGGAGGGTTCTGGGTAATGACCTGACCGGAGGGTTCTGGGTAATGACCTGACCGGAGGATATTGGGTAATGACCTAGCCGGAGGGTTCTGGGTAATGACCTGACCGGAGGGTTCTGGGTAATGACCTGACCGGAGGGTTCTGGGTAATGACCTGACCGGGGGGTATTGAGTAATGACCTAGCTGGACGGTTCTGGGTAATGACCTGACCGGAGGGTTCTGGGTAATGACCTGACCGGAGGATATTGGGGAATGACCTGACCGGAGGATATTGGGGAATGACCTAGCTGGAGGGTTCTGGGTAATAAACTGACCGGAGGGTTCTGTGTAAAGGCCTGACTTGAGGGCTCTGTGTAATGACCTGACCGGAGGGTTCTGGGTAATGACCTGACCGGAGGGTTCTGGGTAATAAACTGACCGGAGGGTTCTGGGTAATGACCTGACCGGAGGGTTCTGACCGGAGGATTCTGGGTAATGACCTGACCGGAGGGTTCTGGGTAATGACCTGATCGGAGGGTTCTGTGTAATGACCTGACCGGAGGGTTCTGTGTAATGACCTGACCGGAGGGTTCTGGGTAATGACCTGACCGGATGGTTCCGGGTAATGACCGGAGGGTTCTGGGTAATGACCTGACCGGAGGGTTCTGTGTAATGACCGGAGGGTTCTGGGTAATGACCTGACTGGAGGGTTCCGGGTAATGACCTGACCGGAGGGTTTCGGGTAATGACCTGACCGGAGGGTTCTGGGTAATGACCTGACCGGAGGGTTCTGGGTAATGACCTGACCGGAGGGTTCTGTGTAATGACCTGACCGGAGGGTTCTGGGTAATGACCTGACCGGAGGGTTCTGTGTAATGGCCTGACCAAAGGATTCTGGGTAATGACCTGACCGGAGGGTTCTGGGTAATGACCTGACCGGGGGGTATTGAGTAATGACCTAGCTGGAGGGTTCTGGGTAATGACCTGACCGGGGGGTATTGAGTAATGACCTAGCTGGAGGGTTCTGCGTAATGACCTGACCGGAGGGTTCTGTGTAATGGCCTGACCAAAGGATTCTGGGTAATGACCTGACCGGAGGGTTCTGGGTAATGACCTGACCGGGGGGTATTGAGTAATGACCTAGCTGGAGGGTTCTGGGTAATGACCTGACCGGAGGGTTCTGGGTAATAAACTGACCGGAGGGTTCTGGGTAATGACCTGACCGGAGGGTTCTGACCGGAGGATTCTGGGTAATGACCTGACCGGAGGGTTCTGGGTAATGACCTGATCGGAGGGTTCTGTGTAATGACCTGACCGGAGGGTTCTGGGTAATGACCTGACCGGATGGTTCTGGGTAATGACCGGAGGGTTCTGGGTAATGACCTGACCGGAGGGTTCTGTGTAATGACCGGAGGGTTCTGGGTAATGACCTGACTGGAGGGTTCCGGGTAATGACCTGACCGGAGGGTTTCGGGTAATGACCTGACCGGAGGGTTCTGGGTAATGACCTGACCGGAGGGTTCTGGGTAATGACCTGACCGGAGGGTTCTGTGTAATGACCTGACCGGAGGGTTCTGGGTAATGACCTGACCGGATGGTTCCGGGTAATGACCGGAGGGTTCTGGGTAATGACCTGACCGGAGGGTTCTGTGTAATGGCCTGACCAAAGGATTCTGGGTAATGACCTGACCGGAGGGTTCTGGGTAATGACCTGACCGGGGGGTATTGAGTAATGACCTAGCTGGAGGGTTCTGGGTAATGACCTGACCGGAGGGTTCTGCGTAATGACCTGACCGGAGGGTTCTGTGTAATGGCCTGACCAAAGGATTCTGGGTAATGACCTGACCGGAGGGTTCTGGGTAATGACCTGACCGGGGGGTATTGAGTAATGACCTAGCTGGAGGGTTCTGGGTAATGACCTGACCGGAGGGTTCTGCGTAATGACTTGACCGGAGGGTTCGTTGTAATGACCAGATCGGAGGGTTCTGACCGGAGGATTCTGGGTAATGACCTGACCGGAGGGTTCTGGGTAATGACCTGACCGGAGGGTATTGAATAATGACTTGACCGGAGGGTTCTGGGTAATGACCTGACCGGAGGGTTCTGGGTAGTGACCTGACCGGAGGGTTCTGGGTAATGACCTGACCGGAGGGTATTGAGTAATGACCTGACCGGAGGGTTCTGGATAATGACCTGACCGGAGGGTATTGAGTAATAACCTGACCGGAGGGTTCTGGGTAATGACCTGACCGGAGGGTTCTGACCGGAGGATTCTGGGTAATGACCTGACCGGAGGGTTCTGGGTAATGACCTGACCGGGGGGTATTGAGTAATGACCTGACCGGAGGGTTCTGGGTAATGACCTGACCGGAGGGTTCTGGGTAATGACCTGACCGGAGGGTTCTGGGTAATGATCTGACCGGGGGGTATTGAGTAATGACCTAGCTGAAGGGTTCTGGGTAATGACCTAACCGGAGGGTTCTGCGTAATGACCTGACCAAAGGATTCTGGGTAATGACCTGACCGGAGGGTTCTGGGTAATGACCTGACCGGAGGATATTGGGTAATGACCTAGCTGGAGGGTTCTGGGTAATGACCTGACCGGAGGGTTCTGGGTAATGACCTGATCGGAGGGTTCTGGGTAATGACCTGACCGGGGGGTATTGAGTAATGACCTAGCTGGACGGTTCTGGGTAATGACCTGACCGGAGGGTTCTGGGTAATGACCTAGCTGGAGGGTTCTGGGTAATAAACTGACCAGAGGGTTCTGGGTAATGACCTGACCGGAGGGTTCTGACCGGAGGATTCTGGGTAATGACCTGACCGGAGGGTTCTGTGTAATGACCTGATCGGAGGGTTCTGTGTAATGACCTGACCGGAGGGTTCTGGGTAATGACCTGACCGGATGGTTCCGGGTAATGACCGGAGGGTTCTGGGTAATGACCTGACCGGAGGGTTCTGTGTAATGACCGGAGGGTTCTGGGTAATGACCTGACTGGAGGGTTCCGGGTAATGACCTGACCGGAGGGTTCTGTGTAATGACCTGACCGGAGGGTTCTGGGTAATGACCTGACCGGATGGTTCCGGGTAATGACCGGAGGGTTCTGGGTAATGACCTGACCGGAGGGTTCTGGGTAATGACCTGACAGGAGGGTTCTGGGTAATGACCTGACCGGAGGGTTCTGGGTAATGACCTGACCGGAGGGTTCTGTGTAATGACCTGACCGGAGGGTTCTGGGTAATGACCTGACCGGATGGTTCCGGGTAATGACCGGAGGGTTCTGGGTAAAGACCTGACCGGAGGGTTCTGGGTAATGACCTGACCGGAGGGTTCTGGGTAATGACCTGACCGGAGGGTTCCGGGTAATGACCTGACCGGAGGGTTCTGGGTAATGACCGGAGGGTTCTAAATGGATGACAGGAACCCCCTACAATGGGTTGAGGAGGGGAGCAGTGTAGAGTATACAGGAGATCTATATACTCCTCTCAGCAGACGGTTCCAGAAGGTTTCGGAGACGGTGATTTCATGTCACATTGAACAACCACAGAGCTCCTCCACCCAAACCTCAAACCACCAACCAGGTGTGACCTCCATCCTGCCGTACCGACTCCGCCCCCAACTCCAACCCCCCCCCACCCCACCCAGAGATCAGGAGTCCCTGCAGAGACACCTCTGAGGACATGACATGACCAAAGGGGAGGCTGGAGGGAGGATATGAGGCCAGAGGGGAGGCTGGAGGGAGGATATGAGGCCGAAAGGGAGTCTGGAAGGAGGATGTGAGGCCGAAAGGGAGGCTGGAAGGAGGATACCCAGGGTAATGGGTTCTGGGTAATGACCTAGCTGGAGGGTTCTGGGTAATAAACTGACCGGAGGGTTCTGGGTAATGACCTGACCGGAGGGTTCTGGGTAATAAACTGACCGGAGGGTTCTGGGTAATGACCTGACCGGAGGGTTCTGGGTAATGACCTGACCGGATGGTTCTGGGTAATGACCTGACCGGAGGGTTCTGGGTAATGACCTGACCGGATGGTTCTGGGTAATGACCTGACCGGAGGGTTCTGACCGGAGGATTCTGGGTAATGACCTGACCGGAGGGTTCTGGGTAATGACCTGATCGGAGGGTTCTGGGTAATGACCTGACCGGAGGGTTCTGTGTAATGACCTGACCGGAGGGTTCTGGGTAATGACCGGAGGGTTCTGGGTAATGACCTGACCGGAGGGTTCTGTGTAATGACCGAAGGGTTCTGGGTAATGACCTGACCGGAGGGTTCTGTGAGGCCGAAGGGGAGGCTAGAGGGAGGATATGAGACCGAAAGGTAGGCTGGAGGGAGGATTTGAGGCCAGAGGGGAGGCTGGAGGGAGGATATGAGGCCGAAAGGGAGTCTGGAAGGAGGATGTGAGGCCGAAAGGGAGGCTGGAAGGAGGATACCCAGGGTAATGGGTTCTGGGTAATGACCTAGCTGGAGGGTTCTGGGTAATAAACTGACCGGAGGGTTCTGGGTAATGACCTGACCGGAGGGTTCTGGGTAATGACCTGACCGGATGGTTCTGGGTAATGACCTGACCGGAGGGTTCTGGGTAATGACCTGACCGGATGGTTCTGGGTAATGACCTGACCGGAGGGTTCTGACCGGAGGATTCTGGGTAATGACCTGACCGGAGGGTTCTGGGTAATGACCTGATCGGAGGGTTCTGGGTAATGACCTGACCGGAGGGTTCTGTGTAATGACCTGACCGGAGGGTTCTGGGTAATGACCGGAGGGTTCTGGGTAATGACCTGACCGGAGGGTTCTGTGTAATGACCGAAGGGTTCTGGGTAATGACCTGACCGGAGGGTTCTGTGAGGCCGAAGGGGAGGCTAGAGGGAGGATATGAGACCGAAAGGTAGGCTGGAGGGAGGATTTGAGGCCAGAGGGGAGGCTGGAGGGAGGATATGAGGCCGAAAGGGAGTCTGGAAGGAGGATGTGAGGCCGAAAGGGAGGCTGGAAGGAGGATATGAGGCCGAAGGGGAGGCTGGAAGGAGGATATGAGGCCGAAAGGGAGGCTGGAAGGAGGATATGAGGCCGAAGGGGAGGCTGGAGGGAGGATATGAGGCTGAAAGGGAGGCTGGAGGGAGGATATGAGGCCGAAGGGGAGGCTGGAGGGAGGATATGAGGCCGAAAGGTAGGCTGGAGGGAGGATTTGAGGCCAGAGGGGAGGCTGGAGGGAGGATATGAGGCCGAAAGGGAGGCTGGAAGGAGGATATGAGGCCAAAGGGGAGGCTGGAAGGAGGATATGAGGCCAGACGGGAGGCTGGAGGGAGGATATGAGGCCAGAGGGGAGGCTGGAGGGAGGATATGAGGCCAGAGGGGAGGCTGGAGTGGGGATTAGAGGCCGAAAGGGAGGCTGGAAGGAGGATATGAGGCCGAAAGGGAGGCTGGAAGGAGGATATGAGGCCGAAGGGGAGTCTGGAGGGAGGATATGAGGCCGAAGGGGAGGCTGGAGGGAGGATATGAGGCTGAAAGGGAGGCTGGAGGGAGGATATGAGACCGAAGGGGAGGCTGGAGGGAGGATATGAGGCCGAAAGGTAGGCTGGAGGGAGGATTTGAGGCCAGAGGGGAGGCTGGAGGGAGGATATAAGGCCGAAAGGGAGGCTGGAAGGAGGATATGAGGCTGGAAGGAGGATACGAGGCCGAAGGGGAGGCTGGAAGGAGGATATGAGGCCGAAAGGGAGGCTGGAAGGAGGATATGAGGCCGAAGGGGAGGCTGGAAGGAGGATATGAGGCCGAAGGGGAGGCTGGAAGGAGGATATGAGGCCAGAGGGGAGGCTGGAGGGAGGATATGAGGCCAGAGGGGAGGCTGGAGGGAGGATATGAGGCAAGAGGGGAGGCTGGAGTGGGGATAAGAGGCCGAAAGGGAGGCTGGAAGGAGGATATGAGGCCGAAAGGGAGGCTGGAAGGAGGATATGAGGCCGAAGGGGAGGCTGGAGGGAGGATATGAGGCTGAAAGGGAGGCTGGAGGGAGGATATGAGGCCGAAGGGGAGGCTGGAGGGAGGATATGAGGCCAGAGGGGAGGCTGGAGGGAGGATATGAGGCCGAAAGGGAGGCTGGAAGGAGGATATGAGGCCAAAAGGGAGGCTGGAGGGAGGATATGAGGCCGAAGGGGAGGCTGGAAGGAGGATATGAGGCCGAAGGGGAGGCTGGAGGGAGGATATAAGGCCGAAGGGGAGGCTGGAGGGAGGATATGAGGCCAAAAGGGAGGCTGGAGGGAGGATATGAGGCCGAAAGGGAGGCTGGAGGGAGGATATGAGGCCAAAAGGGAGGCTGGAGGGAGGATATGAGGCCGAAGGGGAGGCTGGAAGGAGGATATGAGGCCAGAGGGGAGACTGGAGGGAGGATATGAGGCCAAAGGGGAGGCTGGAGGGAGGATATGAGGCCAGAGGGGAGGCTGGAGGGAGGATATGAGGCCAAAGGGGAGGCTGGAGGGAGGATATGAGGCCAGAGGGGAGGCTGGAGGGAGGATATGAGGCCGAAAGGGAGGCTGGAAGGAGGATATGAGGCCAAAAGGGAGGCTGGAGGGAGGATATGAGGCCAAAGGGGAGGCTGGAAGGAGGATATGAGGCCAGAGGGGAGACTGGAGGGAGGATATGAGGCCAAAGGGGAGACTGGAGGGGGGATATGAGGCCAGAGGGGAGGCTGGAGGGAGGATATGAGGCCAGAGGGGAGGCTGGAGGGAGGATATGAGGCCAAAGGGGAGGCTGGAAGGAGGATTTGAGGCCAGAGGGGAGGCTGGAGGGAGAATATGAGGCCAAAGGGGAGGCTGGAGGGAGGATATGAGGCCAGAGGGGAGGCTGGAGGGAGGATATGAGGCCGAAAGGTAGGCTGGAAGGAGGATATGAGGCCAAAAGGGAGGCTGGAGGGAGGATATGAGGCTGAAGGGGAGGCTGGAAGGAGGATATGAGGCCGAAAGGGAGGCTGGAAGGAGGATATGAGACCGAAGGGGAGGCTGGAGGGAGGATATGAGGCCGAAGGGGAGGCTGGAGGGAGGATATGAGGCCGAAAGGGAGGCTGGAAGGAGGATTTGAGGCCAGAGGGGAGGCTGGAGGGAGGATATGAGGCCGAAAGGGAGGCTGGAAGGAGGATATGAGGCCGAAAGGGAGGTTGGAAGGAGGATATGAGGCCAGAGGGGAGACTGGAGGGAGGATATGAGGCCAATGGGGAGACTGGAGGGGGGATATGAGGCCGAAAGGGAGGCTGGAAGGAGGATATGAGGCCAGAGGGGAAGCTGGAGGGAGGATACGAGGCCGAAGGGGAGGCTGGAGGGAGGATATGAGGCCAAAGGGGAGACTGGAGGGAAGATATGAGGCCGAAAGGGAGGCTGGAAGGAGGATATGAGGCCAGAGGGGAGGCTGGAGGGGGGATATGAGGCCAGAGAAGAGGTTGGAGGGAGGATATGAGGCCGACGGGGAGGCTGGAGGGAGGAAATGAGGCCAGAGGGGAGGCTGGAGGGATGATATGAGACCGTATTGGAGGTTGGAGGGAGGATATGAGGCCAGAGGGGAGGCTGGAGGGAGGATATGAGACCGTATGGGAGGCTGGAGGAAGGATATGAGGCCGAAGGGGAGGCTGGAGGGAGGAAATGAGGCCAGAGGGGAGGCTGGAGGGAGGATATGAGGCCAGAGGGGAGGCTGGAGGGATGATATGAGGCCAGAGGGGAGGCTGGAGGGAGGATATGAGGCCAGAGGGGAGGCTGGAGGGAGGATATGAGGCCAGAGGGGAGGCTGGAGGGAGGATATGAGACCGTATGGGAGGCTGGAGGGAGGATATGAGGCCGTAGGAGAGGCTGGAGGGGGGATATGAGGCCGAAGGGGAGGCTGGAGGGGGGATATGAGGCCGAAGTGGAGGCTGGAGGGAGGATATGAGGTCATAGGAGAGGCTGGAGGGAGGATATGAGGTCATAGGAGAGGCTGGAGGGAGGATATGAGGTCATAGGAGAGGCTGGAGGGAGGATATGAGGTCATAGGAGAGGCTGGAGGGAGGATATGAGGCCGAAGGGGAGGCTGGAGGGAGGATATGAGGCCGAAGGGGAGGCTGGAGGGAGGATATGAGGCCGGAGTGGATTCTGATGCATTGTCTTCATTATCATAGATAAGATTATTATTTCTTTGTAAGAGGAATTTGCCTCCTTTTACCCGTCTTTTCCTAGACTGAGATGATGTCGTCAGTCTGCTGCAGGCAGGAGGAGGCATTTCCTCAGTCTCCCCTCCCCCAGTGATTGGACTGTACATTGTGTGATCTCACTGAGACTTTGCAGTCACAAGGGGCTGATCTGTGTCAGACATTTGTGAACACCACTTTGCTAGCAGCCTGGACCCGGGTCTTTTGCACAGGACTCTGTCTGTCAGGAGGACTCCAAATTAGGAAAAACAAACTGAGATCATTCAGAGACCAAAACCACAATGAAGGTGGGGGGGGGGGGGGAGGGGCGGATGTGAGTGTCAGCGAAGTTCCTCATTCCTTATCAGAGCATCACCTTTCCTTCCCTCCATTTCACCATCAACCTCCTGCCAGAGGAAATCACACCGGACTGATGTCACACGGGGCCACATATAGGACCCCCCCACCCCCCCCCCGGTCATATCACAGGCTCAGTTTTTCAGGACTGGTGAGATTAGAAAACATTTCACAAATCAGCAGATAATGACCCCAAAGGTGAGATGTTGGGGGGACGATCGATATCAGACCAATCGCTTCTCACTTCATTTCTACCGAATAACACAGGAAAAAACAGCGAGCAATATGAGTCAGCAAAGCTCAGCTCACCGATGTCACCCCCACACGTCATCCAATCATCCGCCAGTAATGGGGGGAGTGTATATACAGTATATATATATATAATCTAGTGGTTGTCACTGAACACATACCCTACAGAGACATGGGTCCAAGTCATTGATTTATATATAATACATAATCAATAAAATATGAATATTATTTATTATTATATATGAAATGTTATGTTCAATTATTATTATTATTATTATTAATTATAATGAAATAAACAGTATATACATATTAATATTTATTTAAAAAAACACATATATACAATATAAAACAGTTTCTTTTCTTCATGGATGGTGAGGATGGAGGCAGCGCAGTGTACCCTCCCCCCTGTAGGTGTCACTAGGAGAGCAGTGTACCCTCCCCCCTGTAGGTGGTGCTAGGAGAGCAGTGTACCCTCCCCCCTGTAGGTGTCACTAGGAGAGCAGTGTACCCTCCCCCCTGTAGATGTCACTAGGAGAGCAGTGTACCCTCCCCCCTGTAGGTGGCGCTAGGAGAGCAGTGTACCCTCCCCCCTGTAGGTGTCACTAGGAGAGCAGTGTACCCTCCCCCCTGTAGGTGGTGCTAGGAGAGCAGTGTACCCTCCCCCCTGTAGGTGGTGCTAGGAGAGCAGTGTACCCTCCCCCCTGTAGGTGTCACTAGGAGAGCAGTGTACCCTCCCCCCTGTAGGTGTCACTAGGAGAGCAGTGTACCCTCCCCCCTGTAGGTGTCACTAGGAGAGCAGTGTACCCTCCCCCCTGTAGGTGGTGCTAGGAGAGCAGTGTACCCTCCCCCCTGTAGGTGTCACTAGGAGAGCAGTGTACCCTCCCCCCTGTAGGTGTCACTAGGAGAGCAGTGTACCCTCCCCCCTGTAGGTGTCACTAGGAGAGCAGTGTACCCTCCCCCCTGTAGGTGTCACTAGGAGAGCAGTGTACCCTCCCCCCTGTAGGTGGTGCTAGGAGAGCAGTGTACCCTCCCCCCTGTAGGTGGCGCTAGGAGAGCAGTGTACCCTCCCCCCTGTAGGTGTCACTAGGAGAGCAGTGTACCCTCCCCCCTGTAGGTGGCGCTAGGAGAGCAGTGTACCCTCCCCCCTGTAGGTGTCACTAGGAGAGCAGTGTACCCTCCCCCCTGTAGGTGGTGCTAGGAGAGCAGTGTACCCTCCCCCCTGTAGGTGGTGCTAGGAGAGCAGTGTACCCTCCCCCCTGTAGGTGTCACTAGGAGAGCAGTGTACCCTCCCCCCTGTAGGTGTCACTAGGAGAGCAGTGTACCCTCCCCCCTGTAGGTGTCACTAGGAGAGCAGTGTACCCTCCCCCCTGTAGGTGGTGCTAGGAGAGCAGTGTACCCTCCCCCCTGTAGGTGTCACTAGGAGAGCAGTGTACCCTCCCCCCTGTAGGTGTCACTAGGAGAGCAGTGTACCCTCCCCCCTGTAGGTGTCACTAGGAGAGCAGTGTACCCTCCCCCCTGTAGGTGTCACTAGGAGAGCAGTGTACCCTCCCCCCTGTAGGTGGTGCTAGGAGAGCAGTGTACCCTCCCCCCTGTAGGTGGCGCTAGGAGAGCAGTGTACCCTCCCCCCTGTAGGTGTCACTAGGAGAGCAGTGTACCCTCCCCCCTGTAGGTGGCGCTAGGAGAGCAGTGTACCCTCCCCCCTGTAGGTGTCACTAGGAGAGCAGTGTACCCTCCCCCCTGTAGGTGGTGCTAGGAGAGCAGTGTACCCTCCCCCCTGTAGGTGGTGCTAGGAGAGCAGTGTACCCTCCCCCCTGTAGGTGTCACTAGGAGAGCAGTGTACCCTCCCCCCTGTAGGTGTCACTAGGAGAGCAGTGTACCCTCCCCCCTGTAGGTGTCACTAGGAGAGCAGTGTACCCTCCCCCCTGTAGGTGTCACTAGGAGAGCAGTGTACCCTCCCCCCTGTAGATGTCACTAGGAGAGCAGTGTACCCTCCCCCCTGTAGGTGTCACTAGGAGAGCAGTGTACCCTCCCCCCTGTAGGTGTCACTAGGAGAGCAGTGTACCCTCCCCCCTGTAGGTGGCACTAGGAGAGCAGTGTACCCTCCCCCCTGTAGGTGTCACTAGGAGAGCAGTGTACCCTCCCCCCTGTAGGTGTCACTAGGAGAGCAGTGTACCCTCCCCCCTGTAGGTGTCACTAGGAGAGCAGTGTACCCTCCCCCCTGTAGGTGTCACTAGGAGAGCAGTGTACCCTCCCCCCTGTAGGTGTCACTAGGAGAGCAGTGTACCCTCCCCCCTGTAGGTGGTGCTAGGAGAGCAGTGTACCCTCCCCCCTGTAGGTGTCACTAGGAGAGCAGTGTACCCTCCCCCCTGTAGGTGTCACTAGGAGAGCAGTGTACCCTCCCCCCTGTAGATGTCACTAGGAGAGCAGTGTACCCTCCCCCCTGTAGGTGGCCCTAGGAGAGCAGTGTACCCTCCCCCCTGTAGGTGTCACTAGGAGAGCAGTGTACCCTCCCCCCTGTAGGTGTCACTAGGAGAGCAATGTACCCTCCCCCCTGTAGGTGGTGCTAGGAGAGCAGTGTACCCTCCCCCCTGTAGGTGTCACTAGGAGAGCAGTGTACCCTCCCCCCTGTAGGTGTCACTAGGAGAGCAGTGTACCCTCCCCCCTGTAGGTGGTGCTAGGAGAGCAGTGTACCCTCCCCCCTGTAGGTGTCACTAGGAGAGCAGTGTACCCTCCCCCCTGTAGGTGGCGCTAGGAGAGCAGTGTACCCTCCCCCCTGTAGATGTCACTAGGAGAGCAGTGTACCCTCCCCCCTGTAGGTGTCACTAGGAGAGCAGTGTACCCTCCCCCCTGTAGGTGTCACTAGGAGAGCAGTGTACCCTCCCCCCTGTAGGTGGTGCTAGGAGAGCAGTGTACCCTCCCCCCTGTAGGTGTCACTAGGAGAGCAGTGTACCCTCCCCCCTGTAGGTGTCACTAGGAGAGCAGTGTACCCTCCCCCCTGTAGATGTCACTAGGAGAGCAGTGTACCCTCCCCCCTGTAGGTGACGCTAGGAGAGCAGTGTACCCTCCCCCCTGTAGGTGGCACTAGGAGAGCAGTGTACCCTCCCCCCTGTAGGTGGCGCTAGGAGAGCAGTGTATCCCCCCCCTGTAGGTGGCGCTAGGAGAGCAGTGTACCCTCCCCCCTGTAGGTGTCACTAGGAGAGCAGTGTACCCTCCCCCCTGTAGGTGTCACTAGGAGAGCAGTGTACCCTCCCCCCTGTAGGTGTCACTAGGAGAGCAGTGTATCCCCCCCCTGTAGGTGTCACTAGGAGAGCAGTGTACCCTCCCCCCTGTAGATGTCACTAGGAGAGCAGTGTACCCTCCCCCCTGTAGGTGTCACTAGGAGAGCAGTGTACCCTCCCCCCTGTAGGTGTCACTAGGAGAGCAGTGTACCCTCCCCCCCTGTAGGTGGCGCTAGGAGAGCAGTGTACCCTCCCCCCTGTAGGTGTCACTAGGAGAGCAGTGTACCCTCCCCCCTGTAGGTGTCACTAGGAGAGCAGTGTACCCTCCCCCCTGTAGGTGTCACTAGGAGAGCAGTGTACCCTCCCCCCTGTAGGTGTCACTAGGAGAGCAGTGTACCCTCCCCCCTGTAGGTGTCACTAGGAGAGCAGTGTACCCTCCCCCCTGTAGATGTCACTAGGAGAGCAGTGTACCCTCCCCCCTGTAGATGTCACTAGGAGAGCAGTGTACCCTCCCCCCTGTAGGTGTCACTAGGAGAGCAGTGTACCCTCCCCCCTGTAGATGTCACTAGGAGAGCAGTGTACCCTCCCCCCTGTAGGTGTCACTAGGAGAGCAGTGTACCCTCCCCCCTGTAGGTGTCACTAGGAGAGCAGTGTACCCTCCCCCCCTGTAGGTGGCGCTAGGAGAGCAGTGTACCCTCCCCCCTGTAGGTGTCACTAGGAGAGCAGTGTACCCTCCCCCCTGTAGATGTCACTAGGAGAGCAGTGTACCCTCCCCCCTGTAGGTGGCGCTAGGAGAGCAGTGTACCCTCCCCCCTGTAGGTGTCACTAGGAGAGCAGTGTACCCTCCCCCCTGTAGGTGTCACTAGGAGAGCAGTGTACCCTCCCCCCTGTAGGTGGCGCTAGGAGAGCAGTGTATCCCCCCCCTGTAGGTGGCCCTAGGAGAGCAGTGTACCCTCCCCCCTGTAGGTGTCACTAGGAGAGCAGTGTACCCTCCCCCCTGTAGATGTCACTAGGAGAGCAGTGTACCCTCCCCCCTGTAGGTGGCGCTAGGAGAGCAGTGTACCCTCCCCCCTGTAGATGTCACTAGGAGAGCAGTGTATCCCCCCCCTGTAGGTGGCCCTAGGAGAGCAGTGTACCCTCCCCCCTGTAGGTGTCACTAGGAGAGCAGTGTACCCTCCCCCCTGTAGGTGTCACTAGGAGAGCAGTGTACCCTCCCCCCTGTAGGTGTCACTAGGAGAGCAGTGTACCCTCCCCCCTGTAGGTGTCACTAGGAGAGCAGTGTACCCTCCCCCCTGTAGGTGTCACTAGGAGAGCAGTGTACCCTCCCCCCTGTAGGTGTCACTAGGAGAGCAGTGTACCCTCCCCCCTGTAGGTGGCGCTAGGAGAGCAGTGTACCCTCCCCCCTGTAGGTGTCACTAGGAGAGCAGTGTACCCTCCCCCCTGTAGGTGTCACTAGGAGAGCAGTGTACCCTCCCCCCTGTAGGTGGCGCTAGGAGAGCAGTGTACCCTCCCCCCTGTAGATGTCACTAGGAGAGCAGTGTACCCTCCCCCCTGTAGGTGTCACTAGGAGAGCAGTGTACCCTCCCCCCTGTAGGTGGCGCTAGGAGAGCAGTGTACCCTCCCCCCCTGTAGGTGTCACTAGGAGAGCAGTGTACCCTCCCCCCTGTAGGTGTCACTAGGAGAGCAGTGTACCCTCCCCCCCTGTAGGTGTCACTAGGAGAGCAGTGTACCCTCCCCCCTGTAGGTGGCGCTAGGAGAGCAGTGTACCCTCCCCCCTGTAGGTGGCACTAGGAGAGCAGTGTACCCTCCCCCCTGTAGGTGGCGCTAGGAGAGCAGTGTACCCTCCCCCCTGTAGGTGTCACTAGGAGAGCAGTGTACCCTCCCCCCTGTAGGTGTCACTAGGAGAGCAGTGTACCCTCCCCCCTGTAGGTGGTGCTAGGAGAGCAGTGTACCCTCCCCCCTGTAGGTGTCACTAGGAGAGCAGTGTACCCTCCCCCCTGTAGGTGTCACTAGGAGAGCAGTGTACCCTCCCCCCTGTAGGTGTCACTAGGAGAGCAATGTACCCTCCCCCCTGTAGGTGGTGCTAGGAGAGCAGTGTACCCTCCCCCCTGTAGGTGTCACTAGGAGAGCAGTGTACCCTCCCCCCTGTAGGTGTCACTAGGAGAGCAGTGTACCCTCCCCCCTGTAGGTGGTGCTAGGAGAGCAGTGTACCCTCCCCCCTGTAGGTGTCACTAGGAGAGCAGTGTACCCTCCCCCCTGTAGGTGGCGCTAGGAGAGCAGTGTACCCTCCCCCCTGTAGATGTCACTAGGAGAGCAGTGTACCCTCCCCCTGTAGGTGTCACTAGGAGAGCAGTGTACCCTCCCCCCCTGTAGGTGTCACTAGGAGAGCAGTGTACCCTCCCCCCTGTAGGTGTCACTAGGAGAGCAGTGTACCCTCCCCCTGTAGGTGTCACTAGGAGAGCAGTGTACCCTCCCCCCTGTAGGTGTCACTAGGAGAGCAGTGTACCCTCCCCCCTGTAGATGTCACTAGGAGAGCAGTGTACCCTCCCCCCTGTAGGTGACGCTAGGAGAGCAGTGTACCCTCCCCCCTGTAGGTGGCACTAGGAGAGCAGTGTACCCTCCCCCCTGTAGGTGGCGCTAGGAGAGCAGTGTATCCCCCCCCTGTAGGTGGCGCTAGGAGAGCAGTGTACCCTCCCCCCTGTAGGTGTCACTAGGAGAGCAGTGTACCCTCCCCCCTGTAGGTGTCACTAGGAGAGCAGTGTACCCTCCCCCCTGTAGGTGTCACTAGGAGAGCAGTGTATCCCCCCCCTGTAGGTGTCACTAGGAGAGCAGTGTACCCTCCCCCCTGTAGATGTCACTAGGAGAGCAGTGTACCCTCCCCCCTGTAGGTGTCACTAGGAGAGCAGTGTACCCTCCCCCCTGTAGGTGGTGCTAGGAGAGCAGTGTACCCTCCCCCCTGTAGGTGTCACTAGGAGAGCAGTGTACCCTCCCCCCTGTAGGTGGTGCTAGGAGAGCAGTGTGTAGGTGTCACTAGGAGAGCAGTGTACCCTCCCCCCTGTAGGTGTCACTAGGAGAGCAGTGTACCCTCCCCCCTGTAGGTGTCACTAGGAGAGCAGTGTACCCTCCCCCCTGTAGGTGTCACTAGGAGAGCAGTGTACCCTCCCCCTGTAGATGTCACTAGGAGAGCAGTGTACCCTCCCCCCTGTAGATGTCACTAGGAGAGCAGTGTACCCTCCCCCCTGTAGGTGTCACTAGGAGAGCAGTGTACCCTCCCCCCTGTAGATGTCACTAGGAGAGCAGTGTACCCTCCCCCCTGTAGGTGTCACTAGGAGAGCAGTGTACCCTCCCCCCTGTAGGTGTCACTAGGAGAGCAGTGTACCCTCCCCCCTGTAGGTGGCGCTAGGAGAGCAGTGTACCCTCCCCCCTGTAGTGTCACTAGGAGAGCAGTGTACCCTCCCCCCTGTAGATGTCACTAGGAGAGCAGTGTACCCTCCCCCCTGTAGGTGGCGCTAGGAGAGCAGTGTACCCTCCCCCCTGTAGGTGTCACTAGGAGAGCAGTGTACCCTCCCCCCTGTAGGTGTCACTAGGAGAGCAGTGTACCCTCCCCCTGTAGGTGGCGCTAGGAGAGCAGTGTATCCCCCCCCTGTAGGTGGCCCTAGGAGAGCAGTGTACCCTCCCCCTGTAGGTGTCACTAGGAGAGCAGTGTACCCTCCCCCCTGTAGATGTCACTAGGAGAGCAGTGTACCCTCCCCCCTGTAGGTGGCGCTAGGAGAGCAGTGTATCCCCCCCCTGTAGGTGGCCCTAGGAGAGCAGTGTACCCTCCCCCCTGTAGGTGTCACTAGGAGAGCAGTGTACCCTCCCCCCTGTAGGTGTCACTAGGAGAGCAGTGTACCCTCCCCCCTGTAGGTGTCACTAGGAGAGCAGTGTACCCTCCCCCCTGTAGGTGTCACTAGGAGAGCAGTGTACCCTCCCCCTGTAGGTGTCACTAGGAGAGCAGTGTACCCTCCCCCCTGTAGGTGTCACTAGGAGAGCAGTGTACCCTCCCCCCTGTAGGTGTCACTAGGAGAGCAGTGTACCCTCCCCCCTGTAGGTGGCGCTAGGAGAGCAGTGTACCCTCCCCCCTGTAGATGTCACTAGGAGAGCAGTGTACCCTCCCCCCTGTAGGTGTCACTAGGAGAGCAGTGTACCCTCCCCCCTGTAGGTGGCGCTAGGAGAGCAGTGTACCCTCCCCCCCTGTAGGTGTCACTAGGAGAGCAGTGTACCCCTCCCCCCTGTAGGTGTCACTAGGAGAGCAGTGTACCCTCCCCCCCTGTAGGTGTCACTAGGAGAGCAGTGTACCCTCCCCCCTGTAGGTGGCGCTAGGAGAGCAGTGTACCCTCCCCCCTGTAGGTGGCACTAGGAGAGCAGTGTACCCTCCCCCCTGTAGGTGGCGCTAGGAGAGCAGTGTACCCTCCCCCCTGTAGGTGTCACTAGGAGAGCAGTGTACCCTCCCCCCTGTAGGTGGCGCTAGGAGAGCAGTGTACCCTCCCCCCTGTAGGTGTCACTAGGAGAGCAGTGTACCCTCCCCCCTGTAGGTGGCGCTAGGAGAGCAGTGTACCCTCCCCCCTGTAGATGTCACTAGGAGAGCAGTGTACCCTCCCCCCTGTAGATGTCACTAGGAGAGCAGTGTACCCTCCCCCCTGTAGGTGGCGCTAGGAGAGCAGTGTACCCCTCCCCCTGTAGATGTCACTAGGAGAGCAGTGTACCCTCCCCCCTGTAGGTGTCACTAGGAGAGCAGTGTACCCTCCCCCCTGTAGGTGGCGCTAGGAGAGCAGTGTACCCTCCCCCCTGTAGGTGTCACTAGGAGAGCAGTGTACCCTCCCCCCTGTAGGTGTCACTAGGAGAGCAGTGTACCCTCCCCCTGTAGGTGGCACTAGGAGAGCAGTGTACACCTCCCCCTGTAGGTGTCACTAGGAGAGCAGTGTACCCTCCCCCCTGTAGATGTCACTAGGAGAGCAGTGTACCCTCCCCCCTGTAGATGTCACTAGGAGAGCAGTGTACCCTCCCCCCTGTAGGTGGTGCTAGGAGAGCAGTGTACCCTCCCCCCTGTAGGTGTCACTAGGAGAGCAGTGTAGCCTCCCCCCTGTAGATGTCACTAGGAGAGCAGTGTACCCTCCCCCTGTAGGTGTCACTAGGAGAGCAGTGTACCCTCCCCCCTGTAGGTGTCACTAGGAGAGCAGTGTACCCTCCCCCCTGTAGGTGGCCCTAGGAGAGCAGTGTACCCTCCCCCCTGTAGGTGTCACTAGGAGAGCAGTGTACCCTCCCCCCTGTAGGTGGCGCTAGGAGAGCAGTGTATCCCCCCCCTGTAGGTGGCCCTAGGAGAGCAGTGTACCCTCCCCCCTGTAGGTGTCACTAGGAGAGCAGTGTACCCTCCCCCCTGTAGATGTCACTAGGAGAGCAGTGTACCCTCCCCCCTGTAGATGTCACTAGGAGAGCAGTGTACCCTCCCCCCTGTAGGTGTCACTAGGAGAGCAGTGTACCCTCCCCCTGTAGGTGGCGCTAGGAGAGCAGTGTACCCTCCCCCCTGTAGGTGTCACTAGGAGAGCAGTGTACCCTCCCCCCTGTAGGTGTCACTAGGAGAGCAGTGTACCCTCCCCCTGTAGGTGTCACTAGGAGAGCAGTGTACCCTCCCCCTGTAGGTGGCGCTAGGAGAGCAGTGTATCCCCCCCTGTAGGTGGCCCTAGGAGAGCAGTGTACCCTCCCCCCTGTAGGTGTCACTAGGAGAGCAGTGTACCCTCCCCCCTGTAGGTGTCACTAGGAGAGCAGTGTACCCTCCCCCCTGTAGGTGTCACTAGGAGAGCAGTGTACCCTCCCCCCTGTAGGTGGCGCTAGGAGAGCAGTGTATCCCCCCCTGTAGGTGGCGCTAGGAGAGCAGTGTATCCCCCCCTGTAGGTGTCACTAGGAGAGCAGTGTACCCTCCCCCCTGTAGGTGTCACTAGGAGAGCAGTGTACCCTCCCCCCTGTAGGTGTCACTAGGAGAGCAGTGTACCGTCCCCCCTGTAGGTGGCGCTAGGAGAGCAGTGTATCCCCCCTGTAGGTGGCGCTAGGAGAGCAGTGTATCCCCCCCCTGTAGGTGTCACTAGGAGAGCAGTGTACCCTCCCTGTAGGTGGCGCTAGGAGAGCAGTGTATCCCCCCCTGTAGGTGGCGCTAGGAGAGCAGTGTATCCCCCCCTGTAGGTGTCACTAGGAGAGTAGTGTACCCTCCCCCCTGTAGGTGGCGCTAGGAGAGCAGTGTATCCCCCCTGTAGGTGTCACTAGGAGAGCAGTGTACCCTCCCCCCTGTAGGTGGCACTAGGAGAGCAGTGTATCCCCCCCCTGTAGGTGGCGCTAGGAGAGCAGTGTATCCCCCCCTGTAGGTGTCACTAGGAGAGCAGTGTACCTCCCCCCTGTAGGTGGCGCTAGGAGAGCAGTGTATCCCCCCCCTGTAGGTGTCACTAGGAGAGCAGTGTACCCTCCCCCCTGTAGGTGGCGCTAGGAGAGCAGTGTATCCCCCCCTGTAGGTGTCACTAGGAGAGCAGTGTACCCTCCCCCTGTAGGTGGCGCTAGGAGAGCAGTGTACCGTCCCCCCTGTAGGTGTCACTAGGAGAGCAGTGTACCCTCCCCCCTGTAGGTGGCGCTAGGAGAGCAGTGTATCCCCCCCCTGTAGGTGGCCCTAGGAGAGCAGTGTATCCCCCCCCTGTAGGTGTCACTAGGAGAGCAGTGTACCCTCCCCCCTGTAGGTGTCACTAGGAGAGCAGTGTACCCTCCCCCCTGTAGGTGTCACTAGGAGAGCAGTGTACCCTCCCCCCTGTAGGTGGCACTAGGAGAGCAGTGTACCCTCCCCCCTGTAGGTGTCACTAGGAGAGCAGTGTACCCTCCCCCCTGTAGATGTCACTAGGAGAGCAGTGTACCCTCCCCCCTGTAGATGTCACTAGGAGAGCAGTGTACCCTCCCCCCTGTAGGTGGTGCTAGGAGAGCAGTGTACCCTCCCCCCTGTAGGTGTCACTAGGAGAGCAGTGTAGCCTCCCCCCTGTAGATGTCACTAGGAGAGCAGTGTACCCTCCCCCTGTAGGTGTCACTAGGAGAGCAGTGTACCCTCCCCCCTGTAGGTGTCACTAGGAGAGCAGTGTACCCTCCCCCCTGTAGGTGGCCCTAGGAGAGCAGTGTACCCTCCCCCTGTAGGTGTCACTAGGAGAGCAGTGTACCCTCCCCCCTGTAGGTGGCGCTAGGAGAGCAGTGTATCCCCCCCCTGTAGGTGGCCCTAGGAGAGCAGTGTACCCTCCCCCCCTGTAGGTGTCACTAGGAGAGCAGTGTACCCTCCCCCCTGTAGATGTCACTAGGAGAGCAGTGTACCCTCCCCCTGTAAGATGTCACTAGGAGAGCAGTGTACCCTCCCCCCTGTAGGTGTCACTAGGAGAGCAGTGTACCCTCCCCCCTGTAGGTGGCGCTAGGAGAGCAGTGTACCCTCCCCCCTGTAGGTGTCACTAGGAGAGCAGTGTACCCTCCCCCCTGTAGGTGTCACTAGGAGAGCAGTGTACCCTCCCCCCCCTGTAGGTGTCACTAGGAGAGCAGTGTACCCTCCCCCCTGTAGGTGGCGCTAGGAGAGCAGTGTATCCCCCCCTGTAGGTGGCCCTAGGAGAGCAGTGTACCCTCCCCCCTGTAGGTGTCACTAGGAGAGCAGTGTACCCTCCCCCCTGTAGGTGTCACTAGGAGAGCAGTGTACCCTCCCCCTGTAGGTGGCGCTAGGAGAGCAGTGTATCCCCCCCCTGTAGGTGGCGCTAGGAGAGCAGTGTATCCCCCCCCCTGTAGGTGTCACTAGGAGAGCAGTGTACCCTCCCCCCTGTAGGTGTCACTAGGAGAGCAGTGTACCCTCCCCCCTGTAGGTGTCACTAGGAGAGCAGTGTACCGTCCCCCTGTAGGTGGCGCTAGGAGAGCAGTGTATCCCCCCCTGTAGGTGGCGCTAGGAGAGCAGTGTATCCCCCCCCTGTAGGTGTCACTAGGAGAGCAGTGTACCCTCCTCTGTAGGTGGCGCTAGGAGAGCAGTGTATCCCCCCCCTGTAGGTGGCGCTAGGAGAGCAGTGTATCCCCCCCTGTAGGTGTCACTAGGAGAGCAGTGTACCCTCCCCCTGTAGGTGGCGCTAGGAGAGCAGTGTATCCCCCCTGTAGGTGTCACTAGGAGAGCAGTGTACCCTCCCCCCTGTAGGTGGCACTAGGAGAGCAGTGTATCCCCCCCTGTAGGTGGCGCTAGGAGAGCAGTGTATCCCCCCCTGTAGGTGTCACTAGGAGAGCAGTGTACCCTCCCCCCTGTAGGGTGGCGCTAGGAGAGCAGTGTATCCCCCCCTGTAGGTGTCACTAGGAGAGCAGTGTACCCTCCCCCCTGTAGGTGGCGCTAGGAGAGCAGTGTACCGTCCCCCTGTAGGTGTCACTAGGAGAGCAGTGTACCCTCCCCCTGTAGGTGGCGCTAGGAGAGCAGTGTATCCCCCCCCTGTAGGTGGTCACTAGGAGAGCAGTGTATCCCCCCCTGTAGGGTGTTCACTAGGAGAGCAGTGTACCCTCCCCCCTGTAGGTGTCACTAGGAGAGCAGTGTACCCTCCCCCCTGTAGGTGTCACTAGGAGAGCAGTGTACCCTCCCCCCTGTAGGTGGCGCTAGGAGAGCAGTGTATCCCCCCCTGTAGGTGTCACTAGGAGAGCAGTGTACCCTCCCCCCTGTAGGTGTCACTAGGAGAGCAGTGTACCCTCCCCCCTGTAGGTGTCACTAGGAGAGCAGTGTACCCTCCCCCCTGTAGGTGTCACTAGGAGAGCAGTGTACCTCCCCCCTGTAGGTGTCACTAGGAGAGCAGTGTACCCCTCCCCCCTGTAGGTGGCGCTAGGAGAGCAGTGTATCCCCCCCTGTAGGTGGCGCTAGGAGAGCAGTGTATCCCCCCCTGTAGGTGTCACTAGGAGAGCAGTGTACCCTCCCCCCTGTAGGTGTTACTAGGAGAGCAGTGTACCGTCCCCCCTGTAGGTGGCGCTAGGAGAGCAGTGTATCCTCCCCCCTGTAGGTGGCGCTAGGAGAGCAGTGTACCCTCCCCCTGTAGGTGGCGCTAGGAGAGCAGTGTACCCTCCCCCCTGTAGGTGTCACTAGGAGAGCAGTGTACCCTCCCCCCTGTAGGTGTCACTAGGAGAGCAGTGTACCCTCCCCCCTGTAGGTGGCGCTAGGAGAGCAGTGTATCCCCCCCCCTGTAGGTGTCACTAGGAGAGCAGTGTACCCTCCCCCCTGTAGGTGTCACTAGGAGAGCAGTGTACCCTCCCCCTGTAGGTGTCACTAGGAGAGCAGTGTACCCTCCCCCCTGTAGGTGTCACTAGGAGAGCATGTACCCTCCCCCCCTGTAGGTGTCACTAGGAGAGCAGTGTACCCTCCCCCCTGTAGGTGTGCGCTAGGAGAGCAGTGTATCCCCCCCCTGTAGGTGGCGCTAGGAGAGCAGTGTATCCCCCCCCTGTAGGTGTCACTAGGAGAGCAGTGTACCCTCCCCCCTGTAGGTGTCACTAGGAGAGCAGTGTACCCTCCCCCCTGTAGATGTCACTAGGAGAGCAGTGTACCCTCCCCCCTGTAGGTGTCACTAGGAGAGCAGTGTACCGTCCCCCCTGTAGGTGGCGCTAGGAGAGCAGTGTATCCCCCCCCTGTAGGTGGCGCTAGGAGAGCAGTGTACCCTCCCCCCCTGTAGGTGGCGCTAGGAGAGCAGTGTACCCTCCCCCCTGTAGGTGGCGCTAGGAGAGCAGTGTACCCTCCCCCCTGTAGGTGGGCGCTAGGAGAGCAGTGTATCCCCCCCTGTAGGTGTCACTAGGAGAGCAGTGTACCCCTCCCCCCTGTAGGTGTCACTAGGAGAGCAGTGTACCCTCCCCCCTGTAGGTGTCACTAGGAGAGCAGTGTAGCCTCCCCCCTGTAGATGTCACTAGGAGAGCAGTGTACCCTCCCCCCTGTAGATGTCACTAGGAGAGCAGTGTACCCTCCCCCCTGTAGGTGTCACTAGGAGAGCAGTGTACCCTCCCCCCTGTAGGTGTCACTAGGAGAGCAGTGTACCCTCCCCCCTGTAGATGTCACTAGGAGAGCAGTGTACCCTCCCCCTGTAGGTGTCACTAGGAGAGCAGTGTACCCTCCCCCCTGTAGGTGGTGCTAGGAGAGCAGTGTACCCTCCCCCTGTAGGTGTCACTAGGAGAGCAGTGTACCCTCCCCCCCTGTAGGTGTCACTAGGAGAGCAGTGTACCCTCCCCCCTGTAGGTGGCGCTAGGAGAGCAGTGTATCCCCCCCTGTAGGTGGCGCTAGGAGAGCAGTGTATCCCCCCCTGTAGGTGTCACTAGGAGAGCAGTGTACCCTCCCCCCTGTAGGTGTCACTAGGAGAGCAGTGTACCGTCCCCCTGTAGGTGGCGCTAGGAGAGCAGTGTATCCTCCCCCCTGTAGGTGGCGCTAGGAGAGCAGTGTACCCTCCCCCCTGTAGGTGGCGCTAGGAGAGCAGTGTACCCTCCCCCCTGTAGGTGTCACTAGGAGAGCAGTGTACCCTCCCCCCTGTAGGTGTCACTAGGAGAGCAGTGTACCCTCCCCCCTGTAGGTGGCGCTAGGAGAGCAGTGTATCCCCCCCCTGTAGGTGTCACTAGGAGAGCAGTGTACCCTCCCCCCTGTAGGTGTCACTAGGAGAGCAGTGTACCCTCCCCCCTGTAGGTGTCACTAGGAGAGCAGTGTACCCTCCCCCCTGTAGGTGTCACTAGGAGAGCAGTGTACCCTCCCCCCCTGTAGGTGTCACTAGGAGAGCAGTGTACCCTCCCCCCTGTAGGTGGCGCTAGGAGAGCAGTGTATCCCCCCCTGTAGGTGGCGCTAGGAGAGCAGTGTATCCCCCCCCTGTAGGTGTCACTAGGAGAGCAGTGTACCCTCCCCCCTGTAGGTGTCACTAGGAGAGCAGTGTACCCTCCCCCCTGTAGATGTCACTAGGAGAGCAGTGTACCCTCCCCCCTGTAGGTGTCACTAGGAGAGCAGTGTACCGTCCCCCTGTAGGTGGCGCTAGGAGAGCAGTGTATCCCCCCCCTGTAGGTGGCGCTAGGAGAGCAGTGTACCCTCCCCCCTGTAGGTGGCGCTAGGAGAGCAGTGTACCCTCCCCCCTGTAGGTGGCGCTAGGAGAGCAGTGTATCCCCCCCTGTAGGTGTCACTAGGAGAGCAGTGTACCCTCCTCTGTAGGTGGCGCTAGGAGAGCAGTGTATCCCCCCCCTGTAGGTGTCACTAGGAGAGCAGTGTACCCTCCCCCTGTAGGTGGCGCTAGGAGGCAGTGTATCCCCCCCTGTAGGTGGCGCTAGGAGAGCAGTGTATCCCCCCCCTGTAGGTATCACTAGGAGAGCAGTGTACCCTCCCCCCTGTAGGTGGCGCTAGGAGAGCAGTGTACCGTCCCCCCTGTAGGTGTCACTAGGAGAGCAGTGTACCCTCCCCCCTGTAGGTGGCGCTAGGAGAGCAGTGTACCTCCCCCTGTAGGTGGCGCTAGGAGAGCAGTGTATCCCCCCCCTGTAGGTGTCACTAGGAGAGCAGTGTACCCTCCCCCCTGTAGGTGGCGCTAGGAGAGCAGTGTACCCTCCCCCCTGTAGGTGGCGCTAGGAGAGCAGTGTACCCTCCCCCCTGTAGGTGTCACTAGGAGAGCAGTGTACCCTCCCCCCTGTAGGTGTCACTAGGAGAGCAGTGTACCCTCCCCCCTGTAGGTGTCACTAGGAGAGCAGTGTACCCTCCCCCCTGTAGGTGGTGCTAGGAGAGCAGTGTACCCTCCCCCTGTAGGTGGCGCTAGGAGAGCAGTGTACCCTCCCCCCTGTAGGTGGCGCTAGGAGAGCAGTGTACCCTCCCCCCTGTAGGTGGCGCTAGGAGAGCAGTGTACCCTCCCCCCTGTAGGTGGCGCTAGGAGAGCAGTGTACCCTCCCCCTGTAGGTGTCACTAGGAGAGCAGTGTACCCTCCCCCCCTGTAGGTGTCACTAGAGGAGAGCAGTGTACCCTCCCCCCTGTAGGTGTCACTAGGAGAGCAGTGTACCCTCCCCCCTGTAGGTGGCGCTAGGAGAGCAGTGTACCCTCCCCCCTGTAGGTGTCACTAGGAGAGCAGTGTACCCTCCCCCTGTAGGTGGCGCTAGGAGAGCAGTGTACCCTCCTCTGTAGGTGGCGCTAGGAGAGCAGTGTATCCCCCCCTGTAGGTGGTGCTAGGAGAGCAGTGTATCCCCCCCCTGTAGGTGTCACTAGGAGAGCAGTGTACCCTCCCCCCTGTAGGTGTCACTAGGAGAGCAGTGTACCCTCCCCCCTGTAGGTGGCGCTAGGAGAGCAGTGTACCCTCCCCCCTGTAGGTGGCGCTAGGAGAGCAGTGTATCCCCCCCTGTAGGTGTCACTAGGAGAGCAGTGTACCCTCCCCCTGTAGGTGGCGCTAGGAGAGCAGTGTACCCTCCCCCCTGTAGGTGGCGCTAGGAGAGCAGTGTACCCTCCCCCCTGTAGGTGTCACTAGGAGAGCAGTGTACCCTCCCCCCTGTAGGTGTCACTAGGAGAGCAGTGTACCCTCCCCCCTGTAGGTGTCACTAGGAGAGCAGTGTACCCTCCCCCCTGTAGGTGGTGCTAGGAGAGCAGTGTACCCTCCCCCCTGTAGGTGGCGCTAGGAGAGCAGTGTACCCTCCCCCCTGTAGGTGGCGCTAGGAGAGCAGTGTACCCTCCCCCCTGTAGGTGGCGCTAGGAGAGCAGTGTACCCTCCCCCCTGTAGGTGGCGCTAGGAGAGCAGTGTACCCTCCCCCCTGTAGGTGTCACTAGGAGAGCAGTGTACCCTCCCCCCCTGTAGGTGTCACTAGGAGAGCAGTGTACCCTCCCCCCTGTAGGTGTCACTAGGAGAGCAGTGTACCCTCCCCCCTGTAGGTGGCGCTAGGAGAGCAGTGTACCCTCCCCCCTGTAGGTGTCACTAGGAGAGCAGTGTACCCTCCCCCCTGTAGGTGGCGCTAGGAGAGCAGTGTACCCTCCTCTGTAGGTGGCGCTAGGAGAGCAGTGTATCCCCCCCCTGTAGGTGGTGCTAGGAGAGCAGTGTATCCCCCCCCTGTAGGTGTCACTAGGAGAGCAGTGTACCCTCCCCCCTGTAGGTGTCACTAGGAGAGCAGTGTACCCTCCCCCCTGTAGGTGGCGCTAGGAGAGCAGTGTACCCTCCCCCCTGTAGGTGTCACTAGGAGAGCAGTGTACCCTCCCCCCTGTAGGTGTCACTAGGAGAGCAGTGTACCCTCCCCCCTGTAGGTGGTGCTAGGAGAGCAGTGTACCCTCCCCCCTGTAGGTGTCACTAGGAGAGCAGTGTACCCTCCCCCCTGTAGGTGTCACTAGGAGAGCAGTGTACCCTCCCCCCTGTAGGTGTCACTAGGAGAGCAGTGTACCCTCCCCCCTGTAGGTGGCGCTAGGAGAGCAGTGTACCCTCCCCCCTGTAGGTGTCACTAGGAGAGCAGTGTACCCTCCCCCCTGTAGGTGTCACTAGGAGAGCAGTGTACCCTCCCCCCTGTAGGTGGTGCTAGGAGAGCAGTGTACCCTCCCCCCTGTAGGTGGCGCTAGGAGAGCAGTGTACCCTCCCCCCTGTAGGTGGCGCTAGGAGAGCAGTGTACCCTCCCCCCTGTAGGTGGTGCTAGGAGAGCAGTGTACCCTCCCCCCTGTAGGTGGTGCTAGGAGAGCAGTGTACCCTCCCCCCTGTAGGTGGTGCTAGGAGAGCAGTGTACCCTCCCCCCTGTAGGTGGTGCTAGGAGAGCAGTGTACCCTCCCCCCTGTAGGTGGCACTAGGAGAGCAGTGTACCCTCCCCCCTGTAGGTGGTGCTAGGAGAGCAGTGTACCCTCCCCCCTGTAGGTGGTGCTAGGAGAGCAGTGTACCCTCCCCCCTGTAGGTGGTGCTAGGAGAGCAGTGTACCCTCCCCCCTGTAGGTGGCACTAGGAGAGCAGTGTACCCTCCCCCCTGTAGGTGTCACTAGGAGAGCAGTGTACCCTCCCCCCTGTAGGTGTCACTAGGAGAGCAGTGTAGCCTCCCCCCTGTAGGTGTCACTAGGAGAGCAGTGTACCCTCCCCCCTGTAGGTGTCACTAGGAGAGCAGTGTACCCTCCCCCCTGTAGGTGGCACTAGGAGAGCAGTGTACCCTCCCCCCTGTAGGTGGCGCTAGGAGAGCAGTGTACCCTCCCCCCTGTAGGTGGTGCTAGGAGAGCAGTGTACCCTCCCCCCTGTAGGTGGTGCTAGGAGAGCAGTGTACCCTCCCCCCTGTAGGTGGTGCTAGGAGAGCAGTGTACCCTCCCCCCTGTAGGTGGCACTAGGAGAGCAGTGTACCCTCCCCCCTGTAGGTGTCACTAGGAGAGCAGTGTACCCTCCCCCCTGTAGGTGTCACTAGGAGAGCAGTGTAGCCTCCCCCCTGTAGGTGGCGCTGTGTTGCTGACTGCTGTATGATGGGAATGGAGGAACTTTGTTCCTCTGCAGCCTCTGTAGGTGTCACTAGGAGGGCAGTGGTCCAATTGAGTGCTGCAACATTGGATGACCACCCCCCCCAGCGGCCATCTTTAGTGAGGGCAATGCTAATAAATAGCAGTGATCCGCAATCATTGATGCCCAGCTACAAAATGCAATCCTCCACAGCGGTGTTCCTGAGGGGCGGGGCTCCCGGCATTCTATGTGGTGAAAGGGTCAAGTCGCGTACTTTGGCGCTGGACTCCATACCTTGTTTGCCTTCATACAACGTAACCAAAAAGGAATTCTGCCAATGGCTTTGAGTTTCTGTGTGACGTTCTTCCACATTTGGTACCAACTCGGCGCCGCCCACAAGTCTATCTCTTCCAATAGTGATGGGCGGGTGCGGTTGGCAGTGATCTATGGCCGGCCAGAGACGGTTCCACTCTCTCCTATTGGTTGGACGGATGGGATGCGCGGTGGTGGTCGAACGCAGTATATGGAGGTCCTCCTCCTCTGCTGAGCGCTGTGTGGCAAGATCAGAAGTCCGGGAGATTAACCATTCAGGGACTCATCACTGCCACAGTCAGTCCAAAGCCAGACCGGGCCCCCCAGGGCCACTGAGTCCAGGAACCGTTTTATACACTTCTAGGACTCCACAGATCAGAACTCAACGTCCCATCTTCTCTGTATAGAAATGTCATTTCAGAAGTCCCAACTACACCCAGGAAGATCCCTCAAAGACCCTGATCATATATGGTACCCCCAAAGACTCCGATCATATATGGTACCCCCAAAGACTCTGATCATATATGGTACCCCCAAAGACTCTGATCATATATGGTACCCCCAAAGACTCCGATCATATATGGTACCCCCAAAGACTCTGATCATATATGGTACCCCCAAAGACTCCGATCATATATGGTACCCCCAAAGACTCTGATCATATATGGTACCCCCAAAGACTCTGATCATATATGGTACCCCCAAAGACTCTGATCATATATGGTACCCCCAAAGACTCTGATCATATATGGTACCCCCAAAGACTCTGATCATATATGGTACCCCCAAAGACTCCGATCATATATGGTACCCCCAAAGACTCTGATCATATATGGTACCCCCAAAGACTCCGATCATATATGGTACCCCCAAAGACTCTGGTCATATATGGTACCCCCAAAGACTCTGATCATATATGGTACCCCCAAAGACTCCGATCATATATGGTACCCCCAAAGACTCTGATCATATATGGTACCCCCAAAGACTCTGATCATATATGGTACCCCCAAAGACTCCGATCATATATGGTACCCCCAAAGACTCTGATCATATATGGTACCCCAAAGACTCTGATCATATATGGTACCCCCAAAGACTCTGATCATATATGGTACCCCCAAAGACTGATCATATATGGTACTGCCCAAAGACTGATCATATATGGTACCCCCAAAGACTGATCATATATGGTACCCCCCAAGACTCTGATCCTATATGGTACCCCCAAAGACTGATCATATATGGTACCCTCAAAGACTGATCATATATGGTACCCCCAAAGACTCTGATCATATATGGTACCCCCAAAGACTGATCATATATGGTACCCCCAAAGACTGATCATATATGGTACTGCCCAAAGACTCTGATCATATATGGTACCCCCAAAGACTGATCATATATGGTACCCCCCAAGACTCTGATCCTATATGGTACCCCCAAAGACTCCGATCATATATGGTACCCCCAAAGACTGATCATATATGGTACTGCCCAAAGACTCTGATCATATATGGTACCCCCAAAGACTGATCATATATGGTACCCCCCAAGACTCTGATCCTATATGGTACCCCCAAAGACTCTGATCCTGTATGGTACCCCCAAAGACTCTGATTATATATGGTACCACCCAAAGACTCTGATCATATATGGCTCCCCCAAAGACTCTGATCATATATGGTACCCCCAAAGACTCTGATCTTATATGGTACCCCCAAAGACTCTGATCTTATATGGTACCCCCAAAGACTGATCATATATGGTACCCCCCAAGACTCTGATCCTATATGGTACCCCCAAAGACTCCGATCATATATGGTACCCCCAAAGACTCTGATCATATATGGCTCCCCCAAAGACTCTGATCATATATGGCTCCCCCAAAGACTCTGATCATATATGGTACCCCCAAAGACTCTGATCTTATATGGTACCCCCAAAGACTCTGATCATATATGGTACCCCCAAAGACTCTGATCATATATGGTACCCCAAAGACTCTGATTATATATGGCACCCCCAAAGACTCTGATCATCCCCCAAAGACTCTGATCTTATATGGTAACCCAAAGACTCTGATCTTATGTGGTACCCCCAAAGACTCTGATCTTATATGGTACCCCCAAAGACTCTGATCACATATGGTACCCCAAAGACTCTGATCTTATATGGTACCCCCAAAGACTCTGATCATATATGGTACCCCAAAGACTCTGATCTTATATGGTACCCTCAAAGACTCTGATCTTATATGGTACCCCAAAGACTCTGATCTTATATGGTACCCCCAAAGACTCTGATCATATATGGCACCCCCAAAGACTCTGATCATCCCCCAAAGACTCTGATCTTATATGGTACCCCCAAAGACTCTGATTATATATGGTACCCCAAAGACTCTGATCCTATATGGTACCCCTAAAGACTCTGATCCTATATGGTACCCCCAAAGACTCTGATCATATATGGTACCCCCAAAGACTCTGATCATATATGGTACCCCCAAAGACTCTGATCCTATATGGTACCCCCAAAGACTCTGATCCTGTATGGTACCCCCAAAGACTCTGATCCTGTATGGTACCCCCAAAGACTCTGATTATATATGGTACCACCCAAAGACTCTGATCATATATGGCTCCCCCAAAGACTCTGATCATATATGGTACCCCCAAAGACTCTGATCTTATATGGTACCCCCAAAGACTCTGATCTTATATGGTACCCCCAAAGACTCTGATCTTATATGGTACCCCCAAAGACTCTGATCTTATATGGTACCCCCAAAGACTCTGATCATATATGGCACCCCCAAAGACTCTGATCATCCCCCAAGGACTCTGATCATATATGGTACCCCCAAAGACTCTGATCTTATATGGTACCCCCAAAGACTCTGATCTTATATGGTACCCCCAAAGACTCTGATCATATATGGTACCCACCAAAGACTCTGATCATATATGGTACCGCCCAAAGACTCTGATCCTATATGGTACCCTCAAAGTCCCTGATCCTATATGGTACCCCCAAAGACTCTGATCATATATGGTACCCACCAAAGACTCTGATCATATATGGTACCGCCCAAAGACTCTGATCATATATGGTACCCCCCAAAAACTCTGATCATATATGGTACCCCCAAAGACTGATCATATATGGTACCCCCAAAGACTGATCATACATGGTACCCCCAAAAAATTCTGATCATATATGTTAACCACCAAAGACTCTGATCGTATTTGGTACCCCCCAAAGACTCTGATCATATGTGCTACCCACCAAAAACTGTGATAATATATGGTACCCCCAAAGGTTCCCTCCCAAAGACTCTGATCATCAATAGTGCAGCCCCCCTCCCAAAGACTGTGATAATCAATGGTCCCCCCACTCCCGATGACTCTGATAACTGATTGTTCCCCCCGGAAGACTCTGATCACTGATGGTACCCCCCGAAGACTCTGATCACTGATGGTACCCCCCGAAGACTCTGATCACTGATGGTACCATGCCCCCCCCTCCCCAAAGACTCTAATCACTGATGATGGTACCCCCCCCTGAAATCTGTGATCACTGATGGTACCCCCAACATCCAGCACATGACCGTGTGATTGTCTCTAAAGAGAAAAGGGGCGGGACTATCCCCCAAAAAATGTTCAGGCCAGAGAGGTCACCCCTCATCTGTGGTCACCTTCACATCACTACTGCGGGGGGGGCGCCTATAATGTTTATATCAGATACATGGAGCTCCCACCCCCCAGTGCTGACTGTCACTGGCACTCTATAGAGATCTGATAATGGAAGTCCAGAGATAGTATTGATATTTTCCTAATTACAGAGTCATGTGACCACCGCAGAGATCTGACTGCACCGCGTCCACCCCACACCCACCGCGAGGGTTATATTACTTCTATTATAGTATACATCACTCTGTATACATCCCTTATATACTACCCCCGTATACGGCGCTCCTTATATACTACCCCCGTATACTGCGCTCCCTATATACTGTCCACTGTATACTGTGCTCCCTATATACTACCCCGTATACTGCGCTCCCTATATACTGTCCACTGTATACTGTGCTCCCTATATACTACCCCGTATACTGCGCTCCCAATATACTGTCCACTGTATACTGCGCCCCCTATATACTACCCCCCATATACTACGCTCCCTATATACTGTCCACTGTATACTGCACTCCCTATATACTGTCCACTGTATACTGCGCTCCCTATATACTACCACCGTATACTGCACTCCCGATATACTATCCCCCGTATACTGCACTCCCTATATACTACCCCCGTATACTGCGCTCCCTATATACTATCCCCATATACTGCGCTACCTATATACTACCCCCGTATACTGCGCTCCCTATATACTGTCCACTGTATACTGCGCTCCCTATATACTATCCCCCATATACTGCGCTCCCTATATACTATCCCCCATATACTGCGCTCCCTATATACTATCCACTGTATAATGCGCTCCCTATATATTATCCCCCATATACTGCTCTCCCTATATACTGATAGTATATAGGGAGTGCAGTATACAGTGGATAGTATACTGCGCTCCCTATATACTATCCCCTATATACTGCGCTCCCTCTATACTATCCACTGTATACTGTGCTGCCTATATACTATCCCCTGTATACTGCACTCCCTATATACTATCCACTGTATACTGCACTCCCTATATACTATCCACTGTATACTGCACTCCCTATATACTATCACCTGTATACTGCACTCCCTATATACTATCACCTGTATACTGCACTCCCTATATACTATCCCCCGTATAATGCACTCCGTATATACTATCACCTGTATACTGCACTCCCTATATACTATCCCCCGTATACTGTGCTCCCTATATACTATCCCCGTATACTGCGCTCCCTATATACTATCCACTGTATACTGTGCTCCCTATATACTACCCCCTGTATACTGTGCTATGTACACTGCCCAGCCTGTCCAGCACACATTAAAGAGGACCTGTCAGTAAGTTTATTGGTAGAGATGTGGTCCCGGCTTTAGGTGAATTGTGGGGGTTCAGGATTTGTGGTCACTGGGAATATTTGGGCAGATTCACCAGGACAATTATTTTAAACCACAATGCATTGCAGGAACTCTGAATTATGGTCACCAGGCTTAGAGGGGCCAATGAGGTGGGAGAGGGGTTGGATCAGCCAGCAGGCTGACTATAAAGGTGCAGCCATAGGTTTCCCCATAGATAAAAGTTAGGCATACTCTGGTTAGGCCTGTTATCCCAGATTATCCTGTCCTGGCCGGTGTCACACTGCAGTGTCCTCCTCATCCTCGGAGTGAAGCTCCATCCTGTACTCTGTCTGTCTCCAGTATATTTGGGCCCAGCCTTGCTCATTATAACTGCTGCTGGTCATTGTGTCCCCCCTCCGCGTCCTCTGCAGAACCTTCATTGTTAATGAGAGAGTGACAGAAGGTGGCCAGCGGCAGGACAGTTTTGGATGGGGACAGCCACAGCCAACTATTGGCCAATCTCTATCTGCTGGTCAAAGTGGGTCTATGAGGAACCACGCTTCCTCGCCTGAGCCCCCCAAAGTTATAGGATTTGTGTTCTTAGGGTTGCCCCCAAGTCACATGGAGGGGATTTTTTTGTATATATTGTTATAGGTGGACATGAGTGTGGAGTGTCACCACACATAGAGGAGGACAGATCAGGTGCGATGGAAGCTGACCCCTCCGGACCAGCGGGTGGTCTTCCTCGTCCTGTCACTAATTTTGGCTCCTATTGTTCTCTGCGGAGTTCCTGTGTACGGACCCCCCTCCCCCCACCATTCAGCTTTTATCATATAAAAAAACAACAAACACCTTAGAGTGACACCAACAATGTCCCCAGACTGGGTCATAGAGCAACTATTATATATCACCAGGGGACACACACCCATAACCAGGGGCCACACAGATACCCAATCCAGGAACCACACAGAGATAATCTGTGGGCACACAGAGATAACCAGGATATGTCGGGGGGGCCATCATGTGTATAAAGGGACACGGGGGCCGAGGCTGGAGGATGGGGGTGATGCAAACTGTTTATTGCTAGAGATCTCGTTTCTTTATTCTGTGGTTTTATTACCCCACCTCAGAGGAAGTGAAGACAGAGGACCAGAGATGACAAAATCACCGCACAGAAATATGGTGAAATGAAATCGTTCCATGAAAGAAGGGACGCCACAATATGACCATTCTTCTGAATTATGTACTCACTATCAAGGGCCCCCAGGGGCCAAAACTCTGAAATCTAATCACCAGATACAGAAAGGTTTTCCAGCAATTTTAGAACGTTTACAACAACTTATCAGATCATTCCCCTGGATGGAAAGGATCTACATCTGCTGGATTCATCTGTCTGCTCATTATTATTCAAAGCTGGGGGAACAAGGGGGATATTGGGGGAACACGAGTGACAATCGGAGAACATGGGTGATATTGGGGGAACATGGGTGACAATGGGGGAACACTGGTAACATTGGGGGAACATGGGTGACAACGGGGGAACATGGGTGATATTTGGGGAACACGAGTGACAATGGGGGAACATGGGTGACAATGGGGGGAACATGGTTGATATTGGGAGAACATGGGTGACATTGGGGGAACATGGGTGATATTGGGGGAACACGAGTGACAATGGGGGAACATGGGTGACAACGGGGGGAACATGGTTGATATTGGGAGAACATGGGTGACATTGGGGGAACATGGGTGATATTGGGGGAACACGATAGACAATGGGGGAACATGGGTGACAACGGGGGAACATGGGTGACAATGGGGGAACATGGGTGATATTTGGGGAACACGAGTGACAATGGGGGAACATGGGTGATATTGGGAGAACATGGGTGACATTGGGGGAACATGGGTGACATTGGGGGAACATGGGTGACATTGGGGGAACATGGGTGATATTGGGGGAACATGAATAACAATGGGGGAATATGGCTGATATTGGGAGAACATGGGTGACATTGGGAGAACATGGGTGACATTTGGGGAATATAAGTGATAATGGAGGAACATGGGTGACAACGGGGGAACATGGGTGATAATGGGAGAACATGGGTGACATTGGGGGAACATGGGTGATATTTGGGGAACATGGGTGATATTGGGAGAACATGGCTGACAATGGGGAACATGGGTGACATTGGGAGAACATGGATGACATTGGGAGAACATGGGTGACATTGGGGGAATGTAAGTGACAATGGAGGAACATGGGTGACAATGGGGGAACATGGGTGACATTGGGGGAACATGGGTCATATTGGGGGAACATGGGTGATATTGGGAGAACATGGGTGACATTGGGGAACATGGGTGATATTGGGGGAACATGGGTGATATTGGGGGAGCGTGAGTGACAATGGAGGAACATGGGTGACATTGGGAGAACATGGGTGACATTGGGGGAATGTGAGTGAGAATGGAGGAACGTGGGTGACATTGGGAGAACATGGGTGACATTGGGGGAACATGGGTGATAATGGGAGAACATGGGTGACATTGGGGGAACATGGGTGATATTGGGGGAACATGGGTGATAATGGGAGAACATGGGTGACATTGGGGGAACATGGGTGATATTGGGAAAACATGGGTGATGTTGGGGGAACATGAGTGACAATGGGCCAGGGGGAACATGGGTGACATTGGGGGAACATGGGTGACATTAGGAGAACATGGGTGACATTGGGGAACGGGAGTGACATTGGGGAACGTGAGTGACAATGGAGGAACGTGGGTGACATTGGGGGAACATGAGTGACACTGGGGGAACATAGGTGACATTGGGAGAACATTGGTGACATTGGGAGAACATGGGTGACATTGGGGGAATGTGAGTGACAATGGAGGAACATGGGTGACACATTGGGGGAACATGAGTGACAATAGGGGAACATGAATGACATTGGGAGAACATGGGTGACAATGGGGGAACATGGGTGACATTGGGGGAATATGGGTGACATTGGGGGAACATTGGAGACATTGGGGGAACATGAGTGACATTGGGAGAACATGGATGACAATGGGGGAACATGGGTGACATTGGGGGAACATGGGTGACATTGAGAGAACATGGGTGACATTGAGAGAACATGGGTGACATTGGGGGAACATGAGTGACAATGGAGGAACGCAGGTGACAATGGGGGAATATGGGTGATAGTGGGAGGACATAGGTGACATTGGGAGAACATGGGTGACAATGGGGAAACATGAGTGACATTGGGAGGACATGAGTGACATTGAGAGGACATGATTGACATTGGGGGAACATTGGTGACATTGGGGGAACATGGGTGACAATGGGGGAACATGGGTGACAATGGAGGAACATGGGTGACAATGGGGAAACACGGGTGACTTTAGGACATGAGTGACATTGGGAGGACATGAGTGACATTGGGGGAACATGGGTGACATTGGGGGAACATGAGTGACATTGGGGGAACATTGGTGACATTGGGGGAATATGGGTGACATAGGGTGGATATGAGTGACATTGGGGGAACATGGGTGACAATGGGGGAACATGAGTGACAATGGGGGAATATGGGTGACATTGGGAGGATATGAGTGACATTGGGGGAACATGGGTGACAATGGGGGAACATGAGTGACAATGGGGGAACATTGGTGACATTAGGGGGATTTGGGTGACATTGGGAGGACATGAGTGACATTGGGGGAACATGGGTGACATTGGGGGAACATGAGTGACAATGGGGGAACACTGGTGACATTGGGGGAATATGGGTGACATTGGGGGAACATGAGTGACATTGGGAGGACATGAGTGACATTGGGGGAATATGGGTAATATTGGGGGAACATAGGTGACATTGGGGGAACATGAGTGACAATGGGGGAACACTGGTGACATTGGGGGAACATGAGTGACATTGGGAGGACATGAGTGACATTGGGGGAACATGAGTGATATTGGGAGAATATGGGTGACATTGTAGGAATATGGGTGACATTGGGAGAACATGAGTGACATTGGGGTAACATGAGTGACATTGGGGGAACATGGGTGACATTGGGGGAACATGAGTGACATTGGGAGAATATGGGTGACATTGTAGGAATATGGGTGACATTGGGAGAACATGAGTGACATTGGGGGAACATGGGTGACATTGGGAGAACATGAGTGACAATGGGGGAACATGAATGACATTGGGGGAACATGAGTGACATTGGGGGAACATGAGTGACATTGGGAGAATATGGGTGACATTGTAGAAATATGGGTGACATTGGGAGAACATGAGTGACATTGGGAGAATATGGGTGACATTGGGAGAACATGAGTGACATTGGGGGAACATGAGTGACATTGGGAGAATATGGGTGACATTGGGAGAACATGGGTGACATTGGGAGAACATGAGTGACATTGGGGGAACATGGGTGACATTGGGAGAACATGGGTGACATTGGGGGAACATGAATGACATTGGGGGAACATGAATGACATTGGGAGAACATGAGTGACATTGGGGGAACATGAGTGACATTGGGAGAATATGGGTGACATTGTAGAAATATGGGTGACATTGGGAGAACATGAGTGACATTGGGGGAACATGGGTGACATTGTAGGAATATGGGTGACATTGGGAGAACATGAGTGACATTGGGGGAACATGAGTGACATTGTAGGAATATGGGTGACATTGGGAGAACATGAGTGACATTGGGGGAACATGAGTGACATTGGGGGAACATGAGTGACATTGTAGGAATATGGGTGACATTGGGAGAACATGAGTGACATTGGGGGAACATGAGTGACATTGGGGGAACATGGGTGACATTGGGAGAACATGAGTGACATTGGGGGAACATGAGTGACATTGGGAGAATATGGGTGACATTGTAGGAATATGGGTGACATTGGGAGAACATGAGTGACATTGGGGGAATATGGGTGACATTGGGGGAACATGGGTGACATTGGGGGAACATGGGTGACATTGGAGGAATATGGGTGACATTGGGGGAATATGGGTGACATTGGGGGAACATTAGGGAAATAAGTGTGGGTGGGCAGAATAATGTAAGGAGCAGAGAGATGCCATCACCCAGAGCAACCAAAGAACAATCAGTCTGTGCTCTCCTTTATAGCATTCTACAATCGCCCTCCTCACCCATCCATCCTTTGCCTGTGTAGCGTCACATATGGCGACCCATCACATTTGGCTACCTGCTGGAGTGCGCATGCGCGATGCCGCCATATGCGTTCCAACACTTTTACGACAGTTATTATGTGGCTCCACCCCCACGTCCAGGTTCAAGCCCCACCATCCAAGTGGACATAGAGTTAGATTATAATTATGCCGAGTGAAGCGAGGCCGCGCCCGCGCCCCCCTCCTCCCCTGCCGCTCTGGCGTGGGATGGGCGGGTGCACTGACACGACGCGTCGATGTCATGTATTGCGCACTGGATGCGGGGCGCCCACGTGGCACTGCCCTGCTGGTGACGTTGTTACACCTGCTAACACGGTGAGAGCTGATTGGCGCCAATTGCCCGATTATATCACCACGGCGCCTCTCCTCGTGCTCTGCGCGGTTCCATGACGTTAGTGGTGGGCTGCAGTGTTGGCCGTGTGGGATCGGTCCAGGGTGTCAGTTTTTCACATTGGATGTTGGTATCACATGGGACTTCGATCTATATCCTACAATGAGGCAATCTCAGCCTTCAACAGTCACCACACAGCTTTGTTATGATTTCACTTCATTTTCTGCATTTGGGTGAATTACCTGTTCACCTTCCCCACTTCTTATTTGTAACCTCGTAGTTTGGCTCTTAATAAGTCACTGTTGAATAATTATTACCGGCCAACCATATATTTGGGCCAGTTTGCACAATTTTGATCTACACAACTTCATGTATTATATTATTTTTCACAGAGGCCCTTATTGATTGATCCCTCTCATCTACCCAACCACTATCATTGATCGATACCCACCTTGATTGTTGTCCCGCGTTGGCCGACATCTGTTGGCGCGCCCCTACGGCTCCCGGAAAATGGCTTTCTCTGGCTGATTCGCGACCTTCAGTGCCACGCCATCACTACACCAGACACCCTGTGAGTAACACGCCTTAGGGGGATTTTTCATATCCACCCGATTGTGGCCATTTATCGGTATCGCCCTAAAAACTTTTTAGGAACCAAAATAATTATAGTTTTTTTTTTTTACCACAGATCCAGTTCACGTGCTTCGCTCCTGAAGATTGGCTACAGCCATGAAACGCGTCGAGCTACAGATGCCTTCTACTTCGTCATACCCATTCCAACTACTTTATGTTTATTATCTCAGATTGTAGGTTCCATTGGTGTTCCTGTCAATCCCTCTTTGGATGTTTTAACCAGTATCTGTGATAGGGATCTATGGGGCCCCACAATGGGGCATTATTGTGTATGTGATCTATTGGACCCTGTATTGCCTTATTGTATAATCTTGTGTATCATCAATGTTGGGGGTTAAGAGAGGCCCCACATTATATTGTCTATGTTGTATTTTTATATGTTCCATCATGCATATTGTTTGATTTTGTATCATTACCATAATATACCCTGGTTATGAACTATTAAATATGAATTGTACTCAATTAATTATAAATATTTACCTTGTACCCACAAGTTTCAATGAAACTCCCGATTTCCCTCCACCCTCCCTTATTTCCTCATTTTCTCCATAATGACAGGGATGGAGGTGCTTCACCCTACCAGGCCATTTCCTCATTTAAAGTCCCTGATTCCTCTCCTTTCTTACATAGTTACATAGAAGGTGAGGTTGAAAAAAGACACAAGTCCATCAAGTCCAACCTATGTGTGTGATTATATGTCAGTATTTCATTGTATATCCCTGTATGTTGTGGTCATTCAGGTGATTATCTAATAGTTTCTTGAAGCTATCAATGCTCCCCGCTGAGACCACCGCCTGTGGAAGGGAATTCCACATCCTTGCCGCTCTTACAGTAAAGAACCCTCTACGTAGTTTAAGGTTAAACCTCTTTTCTTCTAATTTAAATGAGTGGCCACGAGTCTTATTAAACTCTCTTCTGCGAAAAAGTTTTATCCCTATTGTGGGGTCACCAGTCCGGTATTTATATATTGTGGGATCACCAGTCCGGTATTTATATATTGTGGGGTCACCAGTCCGGTATTTATATATTGTGGGGTCACCAGTCCGGTATTTGTATATTGTGGGGTCACCAGTCCGGTATTTGTATATTGTGGGGTCACCAGTTCGGTATTTGTATATTGTGGGGTCACCAGTCCGGTATTTATATATTGTGGGGTCACCAGTCCGGTATTTATATATTGTGGGGTCACCAGTCCAGTATTTGTATATTGAAATCATATCCCCTCTCAAGCGTCTCTTCTCCAGAGAGAATAAGTTCAGAACTCACAACCTTTCCTCATAACTAAGATCCTCCCAGACCCTTTATTAGCTTTGTTGCCCTTCTTTGTAGTCGCTCCATTTCCAGTACATCCTTCCCTGAGGACTGGTGCCCAGAACTGGACAGCATACTCCAGGTGCGGCCGGACCAGAGTCTTGTAGAGCGGGAGAATTATCGTTTTTCTCTGGAGTTGATCCCTTTTTAATGCCAATATTCTGTTTGCTTTGTTAGCAGCAGCTTGGCATTGCATGTCATTGCTGAGCCTATCATCTACTAGGACCCCCAGGTCCTTTTCCATCCTAGATTCCCCCAGAGGTTCTCCCCCCAGTCTATAGATTGCATTCAGATTTTTGCCACCCAAATACATTATTTTACATTTTTCTACATTGAACCTCATTTGCCATGTAGTTGCCCCTCCCCCATTAATTTGTTCAGGTCTTTTTGCAAGGTTTCCACATCCTGCGGAGAAGTTATTGCCCTGCTTAGCTTAGTATCGTCTGCAAATACAGAGATTGAACTGTTTATCCCATCCTCCAGGTCGTTTATGAACAAATTAAATAGGATTGGTCCCAGCACAGAACCCTGGGGAACCCCACTACCCACCCCCGACCATTCTGAGTACTCCCCATTTATCACCACCCTCTGAACACGCCCTTGTAGCCAGTTTTCAATCCATGTACTCACCCTATGGTCCATGCCAACGCACCTTATTTTGTACAGTAAACGTTTATGGGGAACTGTGTCAAATGCTTTTGTAAAATCCAGATACACCACGTCTACGGGCCTTCCTTTATCTAGATGGCAACTCACCTCCTCATAGAAAGTTAGTAGATTGGCTTGGCAAGAACAATTATTCATGAATCCATGCTGATTACTGCTAATGATACCGTTCTTATTACTAAAATCTTGTATATAGTCCCTTATCATCCCCTCCAAGAGTTTACATACTATTGATGTTAGGCTAACTGGTCTGTAATTCCCAGGGATGTATTTTGGGCCCTTTTTAAATATTGGTGCTACATTGGCTTTTCTCCAATCAGCTGGTACCATTCCAGTCAGTAGACTGTCTGTAAAAATTAGGAACAACGGTCTGGCAATCACTTGACTGAGTTCCCTAAGTACCCTCGGATGCAAGCCATCTGGTCCCGGTGATTTATTAATGTTAAGTTTCTCAAGTCTAATTTTAATTCCGTCCTCTGTTAACCATGGAGGTGCTTCCTGTGTTGTGTCCTGAGGATAAACACTGCAGTTTTGGTTACTGAAGCCCCCCGATTCACTCGTGAAGACTGAGGAGAAGAATAAATTCAATACCTTTGCCATCTCCCCATCCTTTGTAACCAGATGTCCTTCCTCATTCTTTATGGGGCCAATATACTGTTTACATACTTAAAGAATTTCTTAGGATTTTTTTTAGTCTCCTCCGCTATGTGTCTTTCATGTCCTATCTTAGCCGCCCTAATTGCACCTTTACATTTCTTGTTGCATTCTTTATATAGTCTGAATGCTGATGATGATCCGTTAACCTTGTATTTTTTGAAGGCCTTCTCCTTTGCTTTTATATGCATTTTTACATTGGAGTTAAGCCATCCAGGACTTTTGTTCGCTCTTTTAAATTTATTACCCAATGGGATACATTGGCTAATGCCCTTATTTAATATGCTCTTAAAGCAAACCCATCTCTCCTCCGTATTCTTTGTTCCTAATATTTTATCCCAATTTTATATCTTCAATAAATCCTCTCCCCTCTCTGTCTTACTGTCTTCTCTCATGTCCTTCTCCCCACTCTCCCCCTCTCTCTCTCTCTTTCCCCTCCTCCCCCCTCCTCCCCCATCTCTCTCTCTTTCTCCCCCCTCTCTCCCTCTCTCTCCCCCCTCTCGCGCCCCCTTCTCTCTCCCCCCTTTCTCTCTCTCTCCCACTCTGTTCCCCCTCTCTATTCTCTCTCTCCCCATCAGTCTCCCCTCTCTCTCCCCCCTCTGTCTTCTCTCTCTTTGTCCATACAATCTCCCCCCCCCCTCTCTCCATCTCTTTCTCCCCCTCCCTCTCTCTCTCTTCTCCCCCTCTCTTCTTATCTCTCTTGCCTTTTCTCTCTCTCCTCCGTTCTCTCTCCCCTCTCTTCTCCCCTCTCTTCTTTTCTCTCTCCCTCTCTCCTCCCCCTC